>WEDG01014904.1:0-21607 GCA_017591395.1 Schistocephalus solidus | reverse complement strand
GCCGTCATCAGCCAGTCATGCAATCCCAAGTGTGAAGCACACCAGATTCGGAACCTCGCGACCTTTTGGTATTTGAGTCGAACGCTCTACCATTTGAGCCACGGGCCTTCCGTTGTTTTTGTCGGTTGTGATCGGGAGATATGATGATAGTGTGCTCACCGATCTGCTACGTTAAGACATGTATGTTCAGTTGTGCCCTGGATGCTCAGACTAGAGCCCTCGCAGGTGGTCGCATAGCGACGTGTAAACGCTCTTGATGGAATGGAACCGACAGGACAAGGGGAGACCGGAATGAGCCATTTCTGGCGTATATTAGCTTCGTCATATCAGCCAGTTCATGCCCAATCGCAGATGAGTATGCACGGGATTTCCTGGGATCCGCGACCTTTGGTATTTCCCAGACGAACGCTCTAAATTGTTGCAGGCTCATTGTTTTGTCGGTTGCGATCGGGTGTCACGATGATAAGCGCTCACCGATCTGCCGCAGGAAACACGCATGCTCACGTTGTGCCCTGGAGCTCAGACGAGAGCCCTCGCCAGAGCGGTCGCACAGCGACGTGTAGCATACGATGGAATTAACCGGCAAAGAGACAGGGATAGAGTGGCCATTTCCGGCTTATTAGCCGTCATCAGCCAATCATACCCAATCCGAAGTGTGGCGCACGGGATTCATCTCAGGGGCACAACGGAACATGCATGTTCCTTTAAGAAGATCGGTGAGTCCCACACTATCATCATATTTTCGATCACAACCGACAAAACAACGAGCGTGGCTCAATTGTAGAGCGTTCGACTAAAATACCAAGGTCGCGTGTTCGAATCCCAGGTGCGCCACTTGGGATTGGGTATGACTGGCTGATGACGGCCATAAGCCGAAATGGCCATTACGGGCTCCCCTTGTCTCTTTGTCGGTTCCATTCCATCATATGCCACGTCGCTATGTGAACGTCGGAGGGCCGTAGTCTGAGCTCCAGAGCACAACGGAACAGGTATGCTCCTAAGAGCAGATCGAAGCATCGTTTACTATTATATATATATACGGAGAAAAGAAATACTTGTCATGCCTTACTTGGTGCACATTCCGAAAGCCTTAGTACACAGCTCGTAAAATGCCCAAACGTCCGACCTTCTGGACGGGAACCCTTGGCAGACATCACTCATACCTTCCTTTGCTTCGGCATTCATAAAACAAACAGCAATCTTGGAGAGTTTAAAGTTTGAAGATTAAATTCGTCAAATGAATCTTTTCCTTGCCTCATTCTAGTACGCTAGGATCCCAGATCTGTGAAGAAGCTGCGTGCTTATTAGGTCTGAAATGAATGCTCAGTATGGTTTTTGCCCAAACCTATTTGTTGGCATGAACTGTTATCCCTATTCCCCGAGGTCTTGTGCCAGTTTGAGATCAAGGCTCACTTTTTATTCAATTTACCAGTTGCACCGATCAGTGTTTATTAAAATCACTTTCTGCCTAAAACCCTCCTTCATGACAGGTAACTAACAGCAGCAGTAAACTGGACATATGAAAGAGAGGTCCTGTTCAAGGGTCTGCATTGCATTGGCAGATGGTCACAAGAACCATCTATTGTAAACTCTTGTAGTATGAATGCAGTTTCTCGCAATTCGCTTCCATTGGCTTTACCGGACGCCGTGTATTGGTGTATTTTTAGTCAACAAATAGATTTGTGGTGAACTTGAGGCAGTGGTGTGCTAATCAGCATAAGAGTCGGCCACGGTGGTCGTTCGTGCACACTGAATGCTCACACACAGCCCCACACCCGCAAAGGCTTGCCCTGAGCCAAAATTAACACAAGAGTACACAAGAGTCTATTTGGTGCCACCACGAGCGCCGATACCTTCCAAAAATGTTAGCCTGAGTAAAAAATAAGATGCGCCTAAAGTCCTGGCCCCTCACCGGAAAGACTTTGGCTGGGGTGAGGGACCAGTGCAAATGCCAAACAAAATGTACCATTTCGGGCCGCGCACTAATCATTCATACACAGCTACAACGAGGCTGCCGGAACTGCCTACGCCAACAGATTCTAGGAGTCCACCTCTAAGCGCCAGCGCGCGTTTCAGCCTATCGCCTTTCTCACGGAATTATTCACATTCAACTCAGTCATCTTTCGAAGACTGATTACTTCTGTTGGTTGTTACCCTTATTTCTCCGATACCTTCTATCTCACGCTGTCAAAAGCGGGGGAACGTTTTGGTGATTCTTTGCAGTAGTTCTTGGGAATTTTGCGCGGTTCTCATTTCAGTCTGCTTTCAGCTCTGAGAACCGGAAAACTGGGCTCGTCAGCATGTTCAAACGTAGTTAAGGGGGAGTGTGACAATCTGCCTTTAATCTCATCGTCACACTTATTTTAATTTCCACAACATCGGTCAGCCAGAAATAGGGTTTACCTTAGCATTTTTGTGCTAAATTTTAGAACTCTCTCAAACCGTTTTGGAATCAAGAGAGCATTTCTTTAGACACGTGAATAGGAGGCCCTCCTAATATATGTGTTCGTGGGTTCAATTCTAGGCGGATAAGCGTTAGGGTTAAGGTAGGGCTATGATTAAGATTAAGGTTGGGACAAGAATAAAGGAATAAGTCTCCTCCTTGAGCTCAAGATCAAAGCTTCTTGTATTATTGAGGGGTTACTCATATTCCCGTATGTTACTGAGCACTTTGCAGTAGGTGCAGGCAAATAACTTGGACAGAATTGACGATTATAAGGGGAGATCCCACCCAATACGGTCATTATTTTTTTCTCTCTGCTTCTGTCGGCTGGCAGTGCTGTGACATGTCCAGAAGTTTTATAAATAACGAGCTCAGTTGATAAAGGTGGTAAAATTCGATTTCTGACCATCACTTTCAACAAATGACATCATCTGGGAATGCTCTTTCAACAGAATGCAAAGAACAAACTTAAGCGTATTCTTTACAGAATCTGTACTTCAACATTTTCTTACCAACGGGAAGATCTCCAAGTGTAGATCAGCTGTCGAAGACGGGGTGTGAGTTAATTAAAATTTTCCAAGACACGACAGTGAAAGACACGGAACAGGTATGAGCAAGCCGAAGATGGGAAAACTTAGAGCTTTTCCAGTTCACAACAGTTTCCAAAGATGATTCATTCAGCCTAGTTCAACAGTGCGGGTGAATTTAATTATCGGAGTGAAAAATTTAAACCTTAATCAGGGCAGAAAAAGGGACCTGTTGTCTGAGTATAAGAGAAGCTTAACCTTCTCCGCATAGTAGACGCATCCGTACAAGCTTCAATATTCATATGCGCCGACGCAAAATTGAATTGATGTTAAGTTGAAAACTCTACACTACACGGGTGTTCCTCCCATCGCCGGGCTCAAAGTATAAGCGGACGGTGTGAACGTATTTTTACTTGGATCACGTCTGGGGTAGCTAAGCCAATTCATCCGACAACCTCCAAGGAAAGAAAGACTGATGAGTCCTCCGAAAACACGCATACTACTGGCTAGAACCTTACCGATGTGTGCTGAAAAGTGCACTTGCTTATCGGCTTTGTCTGAGTTTCCTCTGTACCTGACGGGGATTTTATAATAAAATAATGGGTGACAATCTAATATGTAAATCCTTAGGTTTTATTACCATAAAGTTCTTGCTTACTTACCTAGACATGCTATATTACGATTACGTTTCTGGCTGAGCTTACGGAAATGCAAAGAGATAGTTTAAAGTTGAGGTTTGGTTCAAGGTTGGGGTTGGGTTAAGGTCTAGGGCTAGGTAGAATGGGGGTTCGGATCATGGTCAAGTTTAGTGTTAAGGCTAAGTTTGCCTGCCATAGAAAATGTTACTCAATCAAACCTTCTCTAACAAATAACCTTGGATTTCCTGTTTTCCGCCCCTCTTAAAGGCCCTAATGCACATATTCCCTATTGATCTCCTAGTCCAGCACGCCATTGGATTACTGAAACAAACTTATCATAGAAGTGAGAGTATTCTTAATGCTTTTCGCAAACTCTGTGAAATACCTCGTTCGTCTATCCTATCTGATAAACTGAATCTGTTTACCTTTGCCTTTTTATAGGACATCCTGTACTCTACATAGTAGCTCCTTGGAAACAAACAGTTTGAGGCGAGCAAAATGACCAAAAACTAGAATAATGTACTTTGTAGTGTCTGTGAGAGGTGTAGTTAACCTACCATCGGATTAGTAGGAAACGAAAGATACACATCCCTGGAGGCATTCTTAAAGAGTCTTACTCAAATAACCGACCCCTCTTATTCTCACCATGCGTCTGTTTCACTCGTGACTTAGAATCAGTCACCAAACTTTCGGGTTTTTATTTCCCCTAATGAGATCCGTCTAGCTCAAGTTGAATTTCATTTAACAAATCAAAGTGCTTGGCTAATCTACAACAAGTACACGGAGCCTGCTGGCAACCTGAGTGCCGACCAGACGTCCTTCATGACCCGTACTAAACTGCTGAAGAACACCCACTTATATCGACCTGAAGGGCTGCCAATTTGTACAAACCCCCTTTTTGCGTAAATGAAACCCACATGAATGCCTGATTCACCTAACCTCATGATGCATAGGCGGCAGTTGCCGACGCCTACGGAGGATGAATATATTTGCATAATTTGTACATTCTCTGTCACCAGTCATCAGCCTGTGCACGATTCACGAGCTGGCAATGACAAGGATTTTCTTAACTCACCGGGACTGACGCCCTCTAGCGCCTACTCATTGGCGGAAAAAGGTGCCCAGCTAAACGCTGGCCGAACCTACGGACTGATTTATGCCAGATTCTCACAATAACTGCTACTATTTTTTTTCCAAACTAGCCGTAATAAGTGCTGAGGGCTAGGGAGGGGGTAAACAGAACAATAAATAAGCAGAAGGCTGAGGCCGTTGCGAGCCGGTACTTTGCGGTGAACCCACCATTGAAAATGAGAGCCCAATTTGGATAGATTGGTTTTTAGTTGACATGAAAACGTATCTAGTAGTTAGCCTGAACTGTTGTTAGCATGATAGTTTGCTTGACACTTATAGATATTTTATTATCCCCGCTTTTCTCAGCTTATCGAACGTTGCACCGTGTCCTAGGTACCTTAGCCAATTTTTTAAAATGAAATTTGCAGTATTTGCTCTCATCCTGAAATCGTTATGGTTAGACTTAACAGGATCTCCCTTCAACTTTTAAGGTGTAAAAAGGGATGCCTATACAAAAAATCCCCACCTGACAGTCTAAAAGCCGTTAACTTCCTAATAAAAAGTGCCATTGCCAGACGGCATAACTGCTCCGTAGATTTTTGCCTCTTCTTATATTTCCACTTTTACTCTTTCCTCTGCTGACATTTGGAAGAATCTTATGTGTCTCAATAGCCAACGTAGCATACTGGTACATGTTGGCATCGACTAAGACTCATTGAATATTTTTTTCTCGTTATTCCCAATGACTCCACTCCTCCCTCAAACGACATTTACGCTATCACCGTTTGTCTTCTGTCCTCATAAGGTCCATACATCAGCAGCTGCAGGGCTGGTTGATGCCTCAGCCTGATGTCTCAAGCCCTGTTCTTCTCCATCCGTAAAAAAAGGTATAATGATTTAGGTCTTAAATCTCTCGGTGCAATTGCATGGTCCTCCGCCCTTCTGAAGTTCTCTGAAAAGTTCCCTCAGATGTCAGTACTTCATTCTTCTATTATTTTTCTCGTCCTTTTCAATTTTGAAGGCAGTTGCTCTTGCGGTCCATTATGCTACCACAGAGTTGCCGAATGTACGTATGTGTATTTATTGACCTTTCTTCCGCTTTTAACACCGTTTAATGACATGTTCTTCAACGCATAACACTTCAGTGTGGCTTTTCTGGCCAAATTTTCACTTGGGCGTAGAGCCTTTTTTGCCTTTCACGCTCAAGTTGCCCAATCTGGCACACAGAAGGCTACTGTGCATCCTAATAACTGCGGAGCCATTGAAGGTTCAATCTTATCACTTGATCTCTTCTCCCTTCACATTGACGAATTGAGATCGCAAAATGGCTGCATATATGTTAAACATGCTAATGATGTGGTTGTATGTCACCCCGTTAAATATGGGACTCCTCCAGCTTCTGAAGGATGACCTGGCTCATATTTCTGCACGGTCTTCGGAAAGTGGTCTTCTACTCAACAGTCAGAAATCAGTCCACTGCGTTTTTCGCCTGCGACCTTCTACCGTTCTTGCCACGTTTGGCCTTCTTCCAAATGAAGTATGCTCTTTCCAGCACCTTGGTGTTTCCCTGTCATTAATTCTCTCATTAGCCTTTCAGTTTGAATATTTTGTCATTAAAGTTCGTAAACTGGTTCAATACATTCATCGTATGCGATCCTATCACAAATTTAAACCCCTAATCTGGCGATTTATGAATGCCTGTACTATCCCTCTCATTGTTTATCGTTTTGCGGTTCTTTATCCTGATTTGCTTTAAAAGTTATATCGGTGTTAAAATTTGTTATCAGAATGATGTCTTCGGGTGCCGGTGTTTTTTCATGACTCTTAAGCTGGTATCATAATGCAACGATACTTCTCAAAGGTTAAGCAATTTCTGATCGAATCAGGAATAATATGGTTCAGCCCCCCGCACCCTGAAGTGCTTCAAACTCTCCCCAACGCATGCGTTGGTATTTTATTGACGTTCATCGGTATATGAATGTTCCGTATTATCATGCCTCACACGATATCTCACGTGAAATGAAACCGAAAATTAAAAAAAACTGCGATTTAAACTGTCTCCAGAAGAGGTTTACTCATCCACTACTTTTTATTCCGACCACGTGAGTGGAGGGAATTGTTAACTGCAAATTTTGGAGTGATGCATTCAAAATAAAGGCGTAAATTTCTCTCTCTGTTTTCCTCAAAAATAGTAAAATCTTCTCCATTTTATCAATAAGTATGAGTCGTTCGATGAAGGACAACTGGGCTTTCTTGGGATGAGCAGGGTTCTCATATTTTGAAATCTCCATCGAAGCGAAAAATGCTTTGACATTAGATCAGAATGATCGATCTCAACTACAGAGCCGTCCCTATTAGTTAGCCATCGTTATTTGGCTGATCAAAACAGCTGGGCGTGGATGACTGGTAGTCATCTGCTGGATTCTAGATTGATTTCTTCGGAAATCCTGCTTGGGACACTCAGCTTACTATATTAGATTTAGTGGATAACATACGTTGCAATAGGCTGGGCGGGTAACTTGACCCAAGTGTGAGTAAACTTAAGTAGAGCATTTTCGATAAGCAGGACTGGCGCTACGGATGAACAGGAGGACGGGAGCGCAACGAAAAATGCGGGTTCTCTAAGCAAACATGGCCAATAAGCACAGGGTGTATCTACATTCTAATTTCTTCCTCGAACTAACTGAACGTTTTTTTTAATAAAAGACTTGGTTGATCGCAGGTTGCAGGCAGTCCGTCATACCGAAAAACTAGTCCTTTTATTAAAGATAACTATTGGAAGCAAAAAGTTAAGACCTGTGATCAACAGAAAGAGGAACTCACACAATGACGGCACTACCGAGTTGGTAGCATTGCAGTTTTCTTATTTTATCGAAGAATATATTTGATTGAAAATAATATTCTTTAGGATGCCTATCTTGAAAGACATATAATTACGAATATTTCGATAGAAACAAAGAAGAAAACGATTTTTGAACTAAAATTTATTCTGCTTCCGATATTTCGAAATTCACGCAGGCGCATCGAGAAGAGTAAACCAAAACGTGCGGCTCAGCTAAAACTCAAAGGAATCCTTGGGGAGTGAGCTTGAGTAGCTATATAATTTTTGTCTCACTAAGATTAGAAAATGACTGGCAGGCTGCTATGCCTGATGATAGAGTCCTTATTGAGTAGACTATTTCCACATTTGGTGTAAAATGTGATCAAATTAGCCCAGAACCACCTTGTAGTCGAAAGAGAAGTTATATTTGCAAGGTGGGGAACGCGTGACCACAGGAACCCGCTGTTCATTTCGATTGACACCCGGCTGATATTGATACTTCCTTGCTGGCATTTTTTGCTGAGTTCCCAGACATAATTACTGTTGAAGCTACTGCATCAAATCGGGTATCTATATACTTTTAAAAATAGTAGCATACATAAGTTTATGGAATCCTAGGGAGATCTAACAAAAATAAGTTAGGCATCGTCTGCTCACAAAGAAGTACCTCTCCGGGCTTGAATAAGGTGGGAAAAAATTACCTATGGTATCTGGCTTGTCTCTTGAAATGTTAACCAAAAGTCTGAATCATGTTTTCAATATAAAGATCTCTTAATTTAAATTTTAAGATTGATTTTTATGCAGTATAATTTCCCAGATAGTTCAGATAGGATAAGATGCATAAGCTTTCTTTTGACCGCCTGCAAAAATTACATTCGATACAAACGATTAGTTAAGTTACAGAAATATTTTTCAGTGATTTTCGATGCCTTCTTAAATTCAAGTATATTTTATAGGGAAAAGGAAAAAAATATTCATTTTTCTTCTACTTTAATAGCAAAGGACGTTTTATTTAAATGTTAAACTTGAAGAATGGGTATCCTTTGTTTTAAAAAGTTTTGAATTATACGGTTTTTAAGGTCATGAAGTAATTGTTCATATCACCTGGTATCTTTTTGTTTATCACTTTTGTTTTTGAAATGTGCAACAGAGTCCGTATTCATTGTCATATTTTAAAGTTATTTTTATGACATCTTCTTCGCATTGTAAAGCAAATAATGATTTTCTCCACGAAGAGTGCATGCAACACGGGTTCGGAAACCAAGTGTAAACATAACTACAGGTGAGGTTGAAAAGTTTTTTAAAGTAAAAAACCCATAATTCAAGTACAACACTTGAAAATGATGAAATCTGCTACTAAATAAGCACCTAGTTTTCTTTTTGTTGTCTTTAAAATATTTAAAATTTACAAGGGCATTTAAAAGCAATGTCAAAAACTTAAACTAGTAAGGTAGTCATTTTTACTGCTCATTTAAGTCCGGCATCACGTCGCGACTGAAATATCAATGAATTATGCTGCACCAGAATCACTTATACAACCTCATCTAATGAACCCCATATAATAGAAAACACCTCTCAGAATTTTGGTTGACATTGCAGGAGAGTGGTGTGCCACACTTGGGATTGGGTATGACTGGCTGATAACGGCTAATAAGCCAGAAATGGCCATTCCGGTCTCCCTTGTCTTTGTCGGTTCCACTTTATCAACATATGCTACATGTCGCTATGCGACCGCCTGCGAGGGATCTAGTCTGAGCTCCAGGGCACAACGGAACATACATGTTCCTTAAGCAGATCGGTGAGCAACACACTATCATTATGTTCCCGATCGCAACCGACAAACACTCAACGAGCCCGTGGCTCAATGGTGAAACGATGTGACTCAATTACCAAAGGTTGCGGGTTTCGATCCCAGGTGTGAAACGCTTAGGGATTGAGTATGACATCAGCTGATGATGGCTAATAAGCCAGAAATGGCCATTCCGGTCTCCCTTGTCTTTGTCGGTTCCACTTTATCAACATACGCTACATGTCGCTATGCGACCACCTGCGAGGGCACAGCGGAAAATACTTGTTTTTTAAGCAGATCATTGAGCAACACACTATCATATATATATATATATATATATATATATATATATATATATATATATATATATATTCATATTTATATATATATGAAGAAAGAAAGCTCGTCGTAAAATCGAGGTTTACTCATGAATTTGCAAGCTGGCACCAACCCGATGGTATTTTGGCACTCACCAATCGGTTAAAGGACTCAATTGTCCTGTTGTGCCTATGGCTCAATCGAGAGCCTGCCAAAAGCCACAGAGCGGCTAGTAATATAGGCAGATTGATGTTACTGAAAATGACAAGGGAGACTGGAATGACAATTTCTGGCTTATAAGCCGTCATTAATAAGCCATACCCAACCCCAGGTGAACTGACATATTAATGAAGGGGCTTCATAGTGTTTGCAGAGCAACATTAAGAAATTTATGTTTATCAGAATCCCGTAGCAATCACGCGGGAGCCTTAGAAATTCGTCCGATTGTTAATTCTTTTAAAAACATAAATTGGCATTTACTTCACTATTTGACGTAAACATGCAATGTTGCAAGGTGCTCGACACTTCAGCTGTCTTCTGAAGCTCAGTTCATCTACCGAATGTGATTCCTAGATTTTGTTTGAGCGGGTGTCAAGTCCTACCACATAGTCTTCTTATGCCTCTTTCTTGTCCCAAATGGTAACAAATACTTCATACTCATATGTTCGTTCGAGTATTTATCAGGAAAAATGAGCAGCGCAGCCCTCTGAATAAACAGTACTTTTAGCATTGCGTATCTGGACGCTTTTTGCGGCATTGTCGACGGACTTGAGTCAATCAACATGATGACGCAGAAGACAACTTTTTGTGCTGCTCAAGCCTATCTGAAAGTCGTCGCAGAGGAGCCATCCTA
This sequence comes from Schistocephalus solidus, assembly GCA_017591395.1. Classification (NCBI taxonomy): domain Eukaryota; kingdom Metazoa; phylum Platyhelminthes; class Cestoda; order Diphyllobothriidea; family Diphyllobothriidae; genus Schistocephalus; species Schistocephalus solidus. The sequence goes on along the minus strand of WEDG01014904.1, from coordinate 11,147 downwards.
GCGGCAGGAAAATTATTTAAAAAAGCCCTTTTTTGAGCTTAGAGCTCTTGGTCACAAAAGGACCTAACTTTTAGTGCTCATATATGAACGGATGGTCAGCCCGCTGTGTGCGCCCACCTTTGCATCTGATTGGTCGGTTCGATATCTGTCGGTCTCAGTTACCATGGTACTCGGTGTACACACTCCAGACTGCAGTGGTTGACCAACAATCAGGCGGCAGCACACACCGACTGACCTCGCATCCATTCTTTCGACAGCGGCAAAACTGTAGCATAACGCAGAGCAGGCCAACAGATTTTCAATAAAAACATCTACTTCGAGGTAAGTCTCATCAGAAAAAGCATTTGGTACTTTAAAGGGTAATTGGAAGAAGTACTTGCTCTTAAAAAATTCAAATGGTGAAATTCCTCATCTTATTAGAAGTTGTTTGTTTATCTGCTCAAAATAGGGATGAACCTAACATGGAAGAAAAAAAGTGTACAGCAGCTTAAACGTTTTTTGCATTTAAGGAATGCTTTCGCAAAAAATGTTAACATGCTTAAACTATTGTCGTAAACAGGAATTTACGTTGTCAGCAGGGCAACTAATGCTAGAAATTGACTGTAGGATGTACCTTCTCTGACCACTTTCTCTATCAAGTTTCCGTAGATGACTTTAACTAAAAACCAAAGGTTCGTGGAAATGAATTGAACGATAGGAGACCTTTGAAAGTGAATGGAAAAATTATTCCTGATTTAGAATTCGTATGTGGGCTGAAACTAATAAAAATAGGAGTTTCAGTTGAAGGCATTTTCTTCTAAAAATACAATTACAAGAAACCTCAAGTGAAATATTATCTCAAGAAACCTTTTTATTTTACCAATAGTGAGCCCACTCAGTGCTAAAATGAGAACTGAATGTCATGTGACATTCTAAAATTCTAATTTTAACAATGGCCAATTTTCAGATAGGTGGTTGCGTTTTTTCTTCTCTTCAGTATTGTATTTGGCAAATACTTAAGTGCACCCATTAACGAGAAAAAATTTGATAAGTATTTATAAAAACATAGTGATTCAGTGAATATGCAATGTTTTGCCACTGAAGTTCATCCAGCCAAACCTGCACAAAGTCAAGCCGCTAAATTACTCAAACAGGTCAAATCAACTTAATTGTTGAGGAGCTGCTTTTGGAATGTCAGAGTACACCAGCACTACTAAAAAGAGTTTCTTTTGATGCTCGAAGCTGAAGTACGAACTAGCTTGCATGCGAGCGATAAAATCTTCAACTAAAATTATTAGCTGATCTGACGCACTTTTTAACGGACCCTCGACGGGAGCAGGCACGAGGCCGGATCTGCGGGATCTTTCATTATCGCAGTAAAACTAATGCATTCTGAGATTAACGCAGAGGTCAAATAGTTATCATTTGGAATGTTAGCATTTTTCCCGATTCTTTGGTCTGCCTACGGCTTAAGAACTACTCTTCTAACCTACTAACCCTTCAACGAATGCTAGTTCTAGCGAACGCAATGGATAGAGTTAAGGCTAAGTTGACGTGTAATACGGTCGCCTATTACACACTGACCTATCGGTTGTTACCTGAGTGGGGTAGCGTATTGCGCTTTTGCTACTTATCATTAATAAAACTATTAAAACAACGACCAAAATTAGTATTATTACGCCTATTTCTGCTGCTGCCACTATGACCATCGCTAGTACTTTTGGGAGAACCAATAATACTATTTCTAACATTAAAAATATTATGACTTGTTTACCACACTTGTGTTTCATACTTGCCTCCTTCACCTGGGTGTTTTTTAAAGGAAATAGTCGAAACTGGATCGGGTACATTATGAGAGAAGTACGCGCGTCAGATCTTTAAACCTGCGCACTTAGCTAAATGGGTAAGCCAGAGTTCTGAGGTGCAATTTGCCATTATCGAATAATTTCGATTCTACACAGTAAGGGCAGTTAAATACATTAAGATTTAAGAAAGTAACTCGAGTATAAAGACCTTTTTAAAGTGTTATTTTTCTTGTTAACTGTACCGCATCTTTTAAAGGAGAATGAGCAGCGTTGCATATAATATGACCATTTGGCTGAGTCTCCTGACTCCTCCGCAGCTGATTTGCAGGAAAATAGTGGTTGTGATATTAATTGTTATAGTCCTTGAATGAAGTAAGGAGAAATTATTTTCAATGTCGGAAAAATTTGAGAATAAAAATTTACAAGGTGGACTTAGAGTTCTCCAACCTGTTAATTTAGTATTACTAAATTTTCTAAAAAGTACAGCAGTTTCAATTGTTTTTTTCAAGAAAGGGGCCAAAACAGAAAAATTTGGGACGTTCAAATCTAATTATACAAATTCAAACTGAAGGATACAAGACCAGAATCATGAATTAGGCAATATCCGGCGAACTGCAATTAGTTAAAACAGGGGCTACTCTTGGAAATAAGCAACACGCTCGTCAAAATAGCGGAGTTTACTTAACCGTCCCTCGGGCGATTAACTTCTGATACGTAACATTTGCGCCTACCAGTTTCTCAAGTTCGTAAAACCCAAAGATAAAGAGCGCTTTGAGTAACTCTCCTATTTGTCACTCCATACTACGATAAAACAGAATTAAAGCCGGTGGCAGGAGTTCAAAGGGTTCGTGGTTTTACACCGTCTCTCAGTATAAACCTCTTCGATTCCGTGATTTATCTGTTCATCATAATCTCCATTGTGGCTTATCTTCTTTAATTTTACTTTCAAAAAGTAACTAAAATTGAAATAATATCCATTATTCCTAGATAAATTTAAAAAAGTATAAGCCTGTAGCCAATAATCTGCCCTGCAAACTACAACAGATTACGTCGGCTGACTGATGCAAAAAATGGATTTGTGGCAATTAAATTTGAATTTATTTTTCAAATATCGGGTCGTCAAGTATAAAATTAGTAGAAAAAGACAGAATTTTCAACACTTTATAAATACAAAAATAGCACCATTCAGCAAAGTATGCACCAATATTGTCAATAAAATTTGCCTTTTCAGCCGTAGATTGGGCACTCCGGTGGTTTAAAGCCGGATAATCGAGAGTCAATGATGTCTCGGACGGCCTTTTTACAGCATTGTCAGAAATAAATTCTTTCCTTTGAGACAGTTATCGAAATTCCGGAAGAAGTGATATTTTATGGGGGCAAGATCGGTTAAGTATGGCAGATCAGGAAGAACTTTCAACTCCAGCTTCTGTGGTCTTGTCACCGTCATCTGTGCAAAGTGTTCAGTTCAGTTCAGTTTTAGTAAGGGAAAGATAGCCGAACGCCTTTGAGCTCCCTATTGGTTATAAATTGGCTAAGAAAAGGCATCGATATACACGGAAAATTGAAAGGACATTGTTTACGTAATGGCATGGGAAAAACAAGCAACCGTCGGCTAGTCAACAAAATACACTTAAAAAACTACTCAAGTATTGCAAGTAGCATAATTACATGTAATTGAACTAGAAGGTTTGATAAGCGTCGAGTTTGTGCTTAAAGGAATTCACGGTGGTAGAGCATTCCACGCTGCAACCACTCTGTTACTGAAGAAGTACTTGCGTCAATCAACCCTTGCCTTACTTGTGCGTAGTTTTAAAGGGCGACCTCGTAAGGTGGGCGTGTTAGTCAGAGTGAAAAAATCATTGGGAATAAAGCAAAAGTTCAGGCCATTCATAATGCGGAAGGATATTATGAGATCTCCTCGTAGTTGCCTGTAGGAAAGGGGAAATAGGTTGAGGGTTGAAAGTATGTTTTCATAGGTTAGCGATCACAGGCCTTTAGTCATTTTTTTCCCCGCCTCTGGACCTTTTTATTACGGTATTATCCTTGACAGTCCAAGGTCTTCCTGCCTGCATGGCATATTCTAGGTGCGGCTGCACGAAGCTTCTAAATATTTTGGAGAAATTATCCTTGTCGAATCCCATAAAGGCGCGCCTGATGAGTTGCAATACAGAAGTGGCTGACTTGGCCACCTTCGTGCAGTTCAGTGTTGGCTTGAGTGACTATGTAATCCACACACCCAAGTCCTTCTGACTGTCAACTGGTTGCCATGGTTTAGCATCACAATTTTAAATGTTAGTTAAAAATATATCATTTTTGACGAGTAATTAACTTCTAAAGACTTGCAAACGCTGTTGTTTCGGCTATGGATAGGTTTAGGTTTAACCCAAATATCTAAATTTTCCCTTTGTCAATATCAGCTACGTAAGGTATTATTTTTCGCTTGCTAACACCAAATATCAGCGATAATCCATGTGTAATGTGAGATTGATCTGCCGTTCTACGGTGGCTTTTAGTTCGTCATTATTCAGCCTTTGATTCTGGCTGACCGTCTGGCTCATTCATGAGGCGAAAGTTACCAAAATGAATTTTCCAAGTTTTAATTTAAGAGTATGCTATGTATTAATATTAGAGTCAAATACACAATTTATATACAGGTCTGCTAACGAGGCTGTAGTTCCACGTAAAAAATCACATTTCAAAATTGTAATAATGCCAGTCTTTTACATGTTTAAACACGAAAATAAAATTATTTATCATATTTTTAAAAGCTCAAATGATTTCTCAGGAGGAAAATTGTGTAGGAGCTTTCTAAGAAATGAAGGAAAGTCAACATATAAACCCAACGTGAAATAAGGAGCTATCCAATTCGACCCTATGTCTAACTACAAATGTCATACTTGACGACCCAGTAATCCTCGACGTGAATATATCGATATTCTTAGTCAGCTGCGCGCGATATGCTCAGCAAGTCTTAACTAAATAGGTTAAGATAGTGTCATCCTACACCATGCGGGAGCGAATAATTTTTTTTCGTTTGCGTGTTCAATAAAGTGATTTATTTATCACGTCTAGCAATGACTTAATAAAATTTAACTACCAGCATAAATCAACGAATCAGTAAATTCTCCTTTGGCTTAGTGAACTTATGCTGGTGTTTTGCATAAATTAGCCAAATCGTATATTTGCGAGGAGGCAAAACCGACAAAGAAGTAGGTGGAGGCATACAGTTGTTCCTCATTTAACGCCACGCCACAACACCTCACCAAGCGTTTGTAATGATTTCAGGAATTAAATTTTTGGTAGGTCAATCAGGTATCGCAGGCTGCGAAGCAAATAGGCATTTAACACATGAAAAACCACACTGGTTTTGATGAAAACTACTCGTTCACCACTTAATCTGGATTGGAACGTAAGAATGTTTTGAAGAAACAAAATGCAGTAAGTCTCTAAATTCAGTGTAATAAACTCCATATCTTAAACATAGAAGACCGTGATAATCCCTGGGACAGGGCCTCAGTGGTTGAATTATTTTTTTCAGACTTCAAATGAAATTTGTTTTTGATCATTGATATCGCAGGCGTGTTTTGATTCGCACAATGGGCTCGGTGGAACAGTCGAACCATTTCTTGTGACTGCATGCTTCAATACCTCACGTTTCTAACATAAAATGGTTATTCGCGATTTGGTTGAGAGTACCGCAAAAATTCTAATTCCTACCGAATTATGATATTTTTCTTGGCTTTCTCTTTACACACAATTGAAATACGGTGTAGCTGCGTGATCATATAGAATTTACATGGAGAACAGTGGTAGCAGCAGCTCAGTCAGCTACGGTGATCGGGATCACTACAAACTATGCACCAACGCAAGTCTCAAAACCACCCTGGGTTTCGGCATCTTCTTTCAACTGGCCGCTCTCTGTTTCGGCATTGCCATGCTCAGCGTCAACTCCTGGGTGAAAATATATGTGGCTGTTGCTGGAATCGGCGTTGACAAATTCACCCGAACTAGGACTTTTGGCCCCGTTTCGGAGTGCTTTCCGCCACCACCTCCAGGTTCATTATCGTATCTTGTTTTTACTTCATCTTTGAGTATCGTATATGATCGCCTAACATGATTATTATCTGAATTTCATCTTGCATTCCTCAGATCTTCCCCTACTTATGCACTACCATTTTGACTTCACTGAACCTCGTTATAGCAATTTTTCTTTGTAGTCTAACTGTTCCTTTTCTTTTCCTTTGCTCTATGCTCTCCTGCTTCTTTTATCTATTCGCTGGCACTCTCTACATACAAGAACCCTTATGTTTCAAGTTGTATGCTTCTTTTTTTTGCCTTACTTGTTGGTAACTATCATCTGCTTTTCCTTGTAGTTGATAATTTTAATTTCTCCTCCAAATTAGTTTACTTATTCTTTGTTTCTTCTATCTGCAGCATTTTCCCATCAACCCTACACTTTTCATTGGCATCTCATTATTGATTCATTATAATCACCAACACCACAACCACCACCACCATCATTCCCACCACTATCATCATCATCATCATTATCATCATCATCATCATCATCATCATCATTATCATCATCATCATCATCATCATCATCAGCATCATCATCATCATCATCATCATCATCATCATCATCATCATCATCATCATCATCATCATCATCATCATCATCATCATCATCATCATCATCATCATCATCATCATCATCATCATCATCATCATCATCATCATCATCATCATCATCATCATCATCATCATCATCATCATCATCACTCATCATCATCATCGTCACCACCACCATCATCATCATCATCATCATCATCATCATCATCATCATCATCATCATCATCATCATCATCATCATCATCATCGTCACCACCACCATCATCATCATCACCACCACCATCATCATCATCATCACCCTCATCATCATCATCATCACAAAAACAACAACAACAACAACAATACCGTCATAGTTAGCACCTACAGGAGCAGCAGCAGTAGCATCCGCGCCAACTGTTGTTTTCCATACCTGTTCTTTCCAACTTTTGTCTTATTGATATAAAACGCAGCGGCTAAATTCATTCTAAATTCTCCGTCAGTGGGTAATGGCTGAGCTAGAAGTTATTCCAAACAGAACATTTAGCAGGCCAAAAATACAATGGTCTTCAGTTGTCCCTTAATCAGGGTGGAAAAATAGAGAAGTCCTAAAACTCTAGTTGCAATGAAAGCCACAAGCATCATTTTCTCCGGTACACACGGAGCAAGTCAATGCCTCGATAGGCATATGAACTGCTATATCCGTGTAAATAATTGCATAATTATTCAATTTAAAATTAGATTATCTTGTAGATACTGCGGACGGAATGCCCCAGAAATTCATTTACCCCTTTAAATGGGACAATGAGTTTGAAACACAAAAATATAAAACAACAATGACCAGTTGACATGAAAAGTAGGCGTGGGTATATTTGCCGAAGCCCGATCATTTAAACTATGCGTATTCAAATGCCTTTTATTGGAAAATGCCACCAATAAACTATTAAACTGACCGCTTTTCACGAGATCAGTTGATAAACCCCCTGATTGGGTACACCAGCTGTTTAAAAGAAAATGGATGAAAGGTATCTGTTGATTGAAAGCCCACTTTCAATCAAAGTCCTTTAATTAAAATAGACAACATTGGACAATAATATAATTCTCTACAAACTAATTATGAAAAGGAGGATAAACAACTACTTATCCTATTTCTCCTATGGATTGCACCCAGGTTTCAAGATGGGTCTTTTAGTCAAGTCAGAGATGTTGGCATTTGTCCTTGGTGTGTCAACAGTGCGTTCGATTTAGCTCTGCCACTGATGGTCACCCTACCTGCCTGTGAGATCACTCCAAATTGCCTTTGATACAAAAAGAAACTGTATGCACGTCTTCAGAAGTAGGCAGTTTTTAGTTCAAAAATCAAATCTCCGAATGAAGTGCAATTTTTAATTAACGATCATACACGCAAGTGAAAAAAATACCTCACTGCTGAAGAACAACTTATTTTGTTTATATTTTCTGTTACGATAGGCGCATTCGCCCCTACAACACAGGAGGGATGCTATTTAAAGGACTTTGGACAGTACAGTGGGACTAAAATTGACCCTCAACAGCCAGGTATGTCAGTGCCTCCAAAGCATGTTCGTTTCTTCGACCGATAATGCAGCCTAATTTGTTGACTTTTTAAACAGACTGCTTTTCTGCTTGAAATGATTACTTGGTTAGACTGCCCTTGCATTCAGTAAAGCAAACCAAGAAAAACAGAACGTAGCGTTTTTCAGGACAGGCAGTCACCACTGTCTCCTTTGGAGCTACAGGTCCTCTAAAAATTGATAATTTGTCAGGCCTAATTGCAAGATAAACAACGTGTTATTTTTCCGTTCCTGTTCTAGGTGCATTCATTTTATTTGTATTTATAGTTATATTTTTCCAGCAGAGAGATTTTATTTAAATTCATTTTGCCCGTTTTTTTACACTTGAAACCCTGGCTGTCCACAACTAAAAGCGCTATTGCACGTAAGTCCTTACGGCGGCTTGATACTGAGTCCATCTGGCCATACTGAGATAGAAGGGCCATGGCTCCGGCTATAGGGTCCTTCGTATTGTAATCTAAACACAACTGATTGGTAGGTCTGCAATTTATATCATTCATACAGTGTGAGTACGTGCATTTTGTATATATCACCTCGTTAAAGCAATCCGACGGATAGAATACCTCCCTTTATTTGTTTATGGAGGACTGAAATGGGAGAAGATCACCTGTGAAGCTCCCAGCAGAGGGTTCTGCCGTTTGGACGGAGCCAAACCGCGGCGTCAACGGCTGGGACTTCAACCACTGATCCAGCCATCCGAAAATAAATACAAAGGAGTATTTTAATTGTACAGATTTTTCTTCAGTGTGATTTTCACAAGAAACGTACCAAAGCTATCTGTACTGAAAAACACTTACAGGATTATTAAGTAGTTGTACTAACTAACTAACGGACTATTTATGGAACCGAACAGATGAATTCCAGAAGGCGGTTTAGTAGGAGAAGAGCGATCGATGCGTTTATAGGCCTGAAGTTTCGGATTGTCAGTCGAAACCACCCTAAATCATATATAAAGAGTATTAGAGACACAAGGTGTAAAATATTTATATTATAAAGTGACTACATGATCACATGCGTACCCTTATCTATGACTGTCTCCGATGACGGGTTCCAGCGATAATACAAAACGTCAAGCCGATAAACGTCTTCTTCAGGCGATCGCCTAGTCTCCGCCTCAGATGCAGACTAACCTGTACACCACTCTTGTAGATCCGATAAATTACGGCAGTACCTAGAACTCCAATTGCCCATGGAGAGTCTTGCCACAATGTCCTGAACGATCCACAGAATCAATGACAGCCTGATGTCACGCGTCATGGAAATCAGACATGACTAGGAGGAAGTAGTGGTGAAAAATGGGGTGAAATAAGGTTGCGATCACACTCCCATCCTCTTTAGTCCAATTATCTCTGCCATTCTAAGGGCTTCTATGCAACAGTCAGCCAGTAAGCAACACCAACTGCCGATGCAATGGAAAACTGCGCAATATTCAACACATTAAGACACGTTCGGAGGCCACTGCCAACAACCTGTTTTTCGCAGAGGACTGCACGTAAAACACCATATTAGAAGAGGACATTAAACAGATTGCAGAGCTATGCCTCGGGATGCTCCAACTTTGCACTTGTCATACCTCAGCCGGCACTAAACGAAAACCATGAGGACGATAGGATCACTTTGAATGGAACACACTCACCTCATTGGATGAAGTAACCTAACAAGGAAAAAAACTGACTAGGAGCCTTGAACCTGTTTTAAAAATTTGCCAATCGGACCTGTAAAGTCAGTTGGTCAGTCGATAGGCTAGTGTGTTAATCGAAAATCAACGCAGGGTCCCATCCAAAAAAACGTTTAGGACGTTCAGGACTGTTTTCCTGACAACGCTCATGTATGGGGTTGAGGCGTGAACTGTATAAGAAGGTCAAGCAGAAACACTCAACTGGTTTTGACTCAGCTGCCTTGAGATACTGCTAAAATCAAAGTGGCAGAAAAGCAGGCCAGACACTGAGGTCGTCGAAATAACCATTTTTTTTATTGATTCAAGTTATAATGAGGCAATTACAGTCGAGATAGCGGTACTGGGTCGTGAGGATGGAGGAAAAACGAACGAATATTCTATGGAGACGTTGCCTTGGGCGCTCAAAAAGACCGATAAAGTTTTCCAAATAAGGATTTGCCGGAAATCTCATTCAAACACCTGCAACCAACTCGTGAGATCTATAAACGTCTCACATAGAATCAGCTGGCTATAAAAATTAGGAGCGTCCATATTTGAAGCCGGAAAACTAGTGGCGGCCAATCATCAGCAAGGGCGATATGGCCGTCGTTAAAATAACCAGTTCTACTCGCACTGCAAACGCAGTTGCAGCCTGTTCCAACAACTGTCTATCTATATATATATATTATTTAAGTAGAACTGACAAAGACAAGGGCGACCGGATTGGCCATTTCTGGCTTATTAGCCTTCATTAGCCAGTCATACCCAATCCCAAATGTGGACAAACTGGGATTCGAACCCGCGACCTTTGTTAATTGAGTCGAACGCTCTACCATTGAGCCACGGGCTCGTTGTTTTTTTGTCGGTTGCGATCGGGAATATGATGATAGTGTGTGGCTCAACGATCTGCTTGAGGAACATGCGTGTTCCGTTGGGCCCTGGAGTTAACATTAGAGACCTCGCAGGTGGTCGCGTAGCAACGTGAAGCATATAATATTTTTAAGAAGAACCGACAAAAATAAGGGAGACTGGAATGGCCTTTTCTGGCTTATCAGCCTTCATCAGCCAGTCATACCCAATACCAAGTTTGGACCACCCTAGGATTCGAACAGCCGACCTTTGGTAATTGAGTCGAACGCTCTACCATTGAGCCACGGGCTCGCGATCGCCTGCGAGGGCTCTAATGTGAGCTCCAGGGCACAACGGAACATGCATGTTCCTCAAGCAGATTGGTGAGCCACGCACTATCATCATATTCCCGATCGCAACCGTAAAAACTACGAGCCCGTGGCTCCAATGGTGAAACGTTCGACTCAATTACAAGGTCGCGGGTTCGAATCCCGGAGGGTCCAGCATGCCGAGTTTAAAATGGCTGATGACGGCTGGCAAGCCGAAATGAAGGTCATTCCGGTCGCCCGTATCTTTGTCGGTTCTGCTGATTGTATGCTTCACGCCACTGCGATCGCCTGCGAGATAATGACTCAAAGGCCTAACAACATGTTCCTC
>WEDG01014896.1:0-13262 GCA_017591395.1 Schistocephalus solidus | reverse complement strand
GGCTTCCTTGGCTCTTATCATTTTGCAATGACAAGTTTTGGCATTTTCCGCGTGATTAAGGCATATAAGTTCCTTGAGAAGAAGTTTATGTGGCAGCTGGGACAAGAGCTTTATTCGCCTGACGTTTTGGATTCATACTCAAGCCCATCACCAGAGACAGTATCAAATACGGGTAATTATTTGACAGGCATTTGCTGTATCTGTAGGTTTCCATCGCTAAGCTACTGCACACCTACGGCAATTAACAGCTCTCCCTTCTGGCTTGTTAGTCATCATTAACCAGCTATCACCATCCACAGCTTTTCGCTGCATGAGGCTCGAACTCGCGACATATTTAATTGACATACAAAGTTCACTAAACTGCCACATGAGCACGATAACTTGCCAGTTCAGTTTGGGTATGTTAACAAGGTGAGATGGGCGCACACCGATGTGTAAGGGAACTCATTCGTACCATTGTGTCTTAAGGCTCTCTTTAGAGCCAAGCTAGCAGCCGCAGACTGGCTTGTGACAAAGACAGAATCATATTGTCGACAAAGTAAATGGAGACTGAAATAGCCACTTCTGGCTTACTAGCCATCATCAGCCAGCCATCACTAACCCCAGCGGACAGACAACACGTTGGATCGACACTCAAAGCGATTCCAACTCCAACACGAGCATGTTGACTTGCTGATTCCAATTTGTTATATAAGTAAATCATATGAGCGGTCACCTATGCCTTAGAGGACATTCTCGACACGTTTTGACTTTGGGCTCACTCAAAAGCTCTACCGACAGCCACAGACTGTCTCATGCTTTAGACAGAATTATAATGCCAACAACGAAGAGGGAGACTAAAATGGCCACTTTTGCGTGATAAGCAATCGTCAGCCAGCCGCAACCAACCCCACCGAGGCGGTGCAGTAATATTTGATTCGCGGCGCTTTTGACAGGCGAACAACAATTTAACAAATACCACAAGAGCACGATGACTTGACGGTTTCCGTTGGATATGTAAACAATTTCAGATGGGTTGTCAGCAGCCACAGATTGTCGAATGAGAAACGCAAAATGCTATTTCCAGTATTCTGAAGGAAGACTTGAATGACGAATTCTGTTTGATTAGCCATCACAAATATGCCATACACAACCACAGCGATGTGATACACAATGCTCAAACTCGAGACGTGTTTGGCCAACGTGCAACGTTCTCCCAACTCCCACGATAGCACGATGACTTGAGGCTTGACTTGAGTATGATAACAAGTTCAGATGATAGATGACTGATGTCTCAGAGGACTCAATCTTTCTTTCTCACTCTTTCTTACTTTCTAGAATATCACCAGCTGCCCCAGACTTGCCAGGGAAATAGACAGAATCATATAACCGACAACGAAAATAGAGACTTTAATGGACCCTTCTGGTCAGCTGCATAGGTGAGTTACCCTACATGAACATGCGTGTTGTGTTATCAAAATTGGTATCTCGGTTTGATTGCGAGGCCAATTTATATGTGCCAATGGGGTAGAACATAGTTGAAAAAGAGCAGACACTGGAAAATAACCCAGTGATTTTTTGGAGACGAAAATTGTCGCCCGTTGGAGAGGGGGTTTGTAATGAAGAGATTCGCAGCGATCACCTGGATCATCACCGAAGTTCGAAAGATAAACTCCATTGCTGATTGTGGAGTTCACCGAGTGATTAAAAATGCAGAAATATCTGCCCAGCTAGTCCTCGGTCTGTTGCGGTTCAAAATAAGGGATAATGTTCAGAGACCACATGGATTACGGCCGCCAGGTTCAGCTGATGGGAACACTCACGGAGTCACAAAGCTGTGCAGATAGTTTAGCAGGGCAGACCTCGGGGACCTGCGCATGGGAATTATGAGTGCGTGAGACCACAGATGAAAATACTAAAACCTAAAGTATGTTACTTAACTATAGCAAGTAGTATTCTCTATGCCTATTTTTGAGGACACTCTTGGAGCTTTCAGTTCGTGTTGTAGCACGCACCAATATATCGATCTGACTTTCGCTTAAAAGCCTCTACGGCTTCCGTCATAACAACATCCAGAGGAAGATTATTCACAGCTTCGCCCACTTTTTTGGAGAAAAAGTACATCGGACTGTCTAGCCTAGCCCCAGTAACACGTAATTTGAGAGGATGATCTCTCAACTTCCTTGTTGTTGTTGTTGCTAATTCAAAGTAATCCCCTTGGTCAAGACCGCAGTCCTGAACGCGTAGTATACGGAATGTTCGTATCAGGTCTCCCAAAAGCTGTCTTTAACGCAAGGGATAGACAGCTGTGGTTCATAAGGCTGTAAGCCCTGTCCAAGGACAAGTTTGTTTGATCGACTTGGGACCTTTCCGAGGATGTTGATGTCCTTCGCCGCCCAGGGTCTCCAAGCTTCGATAGTGAATTCTAACTGCGGCCTCACGAAGTTTCCGAAGACTTTGGTGAAGCAGTCGTCACTGAAGGCTGAAAAATCTCGTTTTGTCGAGGCAAGGCATCGACATCGCTGACTTTGCTACCTTTGGTGCAATGTATGGAGGGTTTAAGCGAGGGCGTCATCCAGACTCCCAGGTCCTTTTGGGCATCCAATTTCCTTCAAAGGTATGACACTTAGGTGGCAAACCGTAGGATTCAAAGGATTGCTTTTCCCGACTCGGTATGATGTCGCACTTGCTCTCATTTATCGGAAAGAGCCAGTCCTCTGACCATTTTTGGAGTCGATTATAGTTTGCATGCAAGTTTACTTCATCAGTCGCAGTTTGAATAAGGCGCGCAATTTTAAGATAATCGGCAAACATGGAAAATATCGCAGTCCAGTTGGCTGGCGCAATCGTTGATGTAGACAATAAACAAAGGAGAACCGAGAAGTGAGCCTTGGGAAACACCACACTTCTCATCAATATTAGCAGACTGTCGCTGAGATAGACAGTTTGCTAGCAGCCGATTGAAAGGTTTTCTATCCATGTCAGAAGTCTACCACTTACTTCTATGCCGCTCTGTTTATAAATAAGGCGCTCGTGCGACACGCTATCAAAAGCATTTTGAAGTCAATATAGACTGCATTCGCCGTATTTCACCGATGTCTCAGTGGACTCACTCTTTTCTTTCTGCCTTGGGTTTCACTCTAGAATATCACCAGCAGCCCCAGACTTGCCAGTGAAAGAGACAGAATCATATAACCGACAACGAAAATGGAGACTCTAATGGACACTTCTGGCCAGCCGCATAGGTGAGTTACCTTTGAATTCCCTATTTGTACATGCGTGTTGTGGTATCAAAATTAGTATCTCGGTTTGTTTGCGAGGCCAATTTATATGAGCCAACGGGGTGGAACGTAGTTGAAAAAGAGCAGACACCGGATACCGGATAACTGCCAGTGATTTTTTTGGAGACGAAAACTGTCGCCCGTTGGGGTGGGGTTTGCAACGGGGAGCATCGCGGCGATCACCTGGATCATCACCGAAGTGCGGAAGATGAACTCCCTTGATGATTGCAGAGTCCGCCGAATGGTTTCAAAGGCAGAAATATCTGCCCAGATCGTCCTCGGTCTGTTGCGGTTCGAAATAAGGGATAATTTTCAAAGTCCACATGGACTATGGCCGCCAGGTTCGGCTGATGGGAACACTCACGGTGTCACCAATGTATGCAGATAGTTAAGCAGGGCAGACCTCGGGGACCTCCGCATGGGAATTATGAGTGCGTGAGACCATGGATGAAAATAATAACAAATAAAGGATGTTACTTAACTATAGCAGGTAGTATGCTATATGCCTATTTTTAACGACGCCCTTGCAGCTTTCAGTTCATGTTGTAGCACGCACCAATATATCGATCTGACTTTCGCTTAAAAGCCTCTACGTCTTCCGTCATAACAACATCCAGAGGAAGATTATTCTCAGCTTCGACCACTCTTTTGGAGAAAAAGTACATCGGACTGTCTAGCCTAGCCCCAGTAACACGTAATTTGAGAGGATGATCTCTCAACTTCCTTGTTGTTGTTGTTGCTAATTCAAAGTAATCCCCTTGGTCAAGACCGCAGTCCTGAACGCGTAGTATGCGGAATGTTCGTATCAGGTCGCCCCAAAGCTGTCTTTAACGCAAGGGATAGACAGCTGTGGTTCATAAGGCTGTAAGCCCTGTCCAAGGACAAGTTTGTTTGCTCGCCTTTGGGACTTTTCCGAGGATGTTGATGTCCTTCGCCGCCCAGGGTCTCCAAGCTTCGATAGTGAATCCTAACTGCGGCCTCACGAAGGTTCCGAAGACTTTGGTGAAGCAGTCGTCACTGAAGGCTGAAAAATCTCGTTTTGTCGAGGCAAGGCATCGACATCGCTGACTTTGCTACCTTTGTGCAATGTAGGGAGGGTTTAAGCGAGGGCGTCATCCAGACTCCCAGGTCCTTTTGGGCATCCACTTCCTTCAATGGTATGACACTTAGGTGGCAAACCGTAGGATTCAAAGGATTGCTTTTCCCGACTCGGATGATGTTGCACTTGCTCTCATTTATCGGAAAGAGCCAGTCCTCTGACCATTTTTGGAGTCGATTATAGTTTGCATGCAAGTTTACTTCGTCAGTCGCAGTTTGAATAAGGCGCGCAATTTTAGCTAATCGGCAAACATGGAAATATCGCAGACCAGTTGGCTGGCGCAATCGTTGATGTAGACAATGAACAAAGAAGGGCCGAGAAGTGAGCCTTGGGGAACACCATTCTTAACCTCAACATTAGCCGACTGTTTGTCACTGAGATAGACAGTTTGCGAGCAGCCGATTGGAAGGTTTTCTATCCATGTCAGAAGTCTACCTCTTACTCCTATGCCGCTGAGTTTATAAAGAAGGTGGTGGTGCGGCACGCTATCGAAAGCCTTTTTGAAGTCAATATAGACTGCGTGCACCGTATTTCACCGATGTCTCAGAGGACTCACTCTTTTCTTTCTGCCTTGGGTCTCACTCTAGAATATCACCAGCAGCCCCAGACTTGCCAGTGAAATAGACAGAATCATATAACCGACAACGAAAATGGAGACTCTAATGGACACTTCTGGCCAGCCGCATAGGTGAGTTACCTTTGAATCCCCTTTTTGTACATGCGTGTTGTGGTATCAAAATTAGTATCTCGGTGTGTTTGCGAGGCCAATTTATATGAGCCAACGGGGTGGAACGTAGTTGAAAAAGAGCAGACACCGGATACCGGATAACTCCCAGTGATTTTTTTGGAGACGAAAACTGTCGCCCGTTGGGGTGGGGGTTTGCAACGGGGAGCATCGCGGCGATCACCTGGATCATCACCGAAGTGCGGAAGATGAACTCCCTTGATGATTGCAGAGTCCGCCGAATGGTTTCAAAGGCAGAAATATCTGCCCAGATCGTCCTCGGTCTGTTGCGGTTCGAAACAAGGGATAATTTTCAAAGTCCACATGGACTATGGCCGCCAGGTTCGGCTGATGGGAACACTCACGGTGTCACCAATGTGTGCAGATAGTTAAGCAGGGCAGACCTCGGGTACCTCCGCATGGGAATTATGAGTGCGTGAGACCACGGATGAAAATAATAACAAATAAAGAATGTTACTTAACTATAGCAAGTAGTATGCTATATGCCTATTTTTTGACGACGCCCTTGCAGCTTTCAGTTCGTGTTGTAGCACGCACCAATATATCGATCTGACTTTCGCTTAAAAGCCTCTACGGCTTCCGTCATAACAACATCCAGAGGAAGATTATTCTCAGCTTCGACCACTCTTTTTGTTGAGAAAAAGTACTCGGACTGTCTAGCCTAGCCCCAGTAACACGTAATTTGAGAGGATGATCTCTCAACTTCCTTGTTGTTGTTGCTAATTCAAAGTAATCCCCTTGGTCAAGACCGCAGTCCTGAACGCGTAGTATGCGGAATGTTCGTATCAGGTCTCCCCAAAGCTGTCTTTAACGCAAGGGATAGACAGCTGTGGTTCATAAGGCTGTAAGCCCTGTCCAAGGACAAGTTTGTTTGCTCGCCTGACTTTTCCGAGGATGTTGATGTCCTTCGCCGCCCAGGGTCTCCAAGCTTCGATAATGAATCCTAACTGCGGCCTCACGAAGTTTCCGAAGACTTTGGTGAAGCAGTCGTCACTGAAGGCTGAAAAATCTCGTTTTGTCGAGGCAAGGCATCGACATCGCTGACTTTGCTACCTTTGTGCAATGTAGGGAGGGTTTAAGCGAGGGCGTCATCCAGACTCCCAGGTCCTTTTGGGCATCCACTTCCTTCAATGGTATGACACTTAGGTGGCAAACCGTAGGATTCAAAGGATTGCTTTTCCCGACTCGTATGATGTGGCACTTGCTCTCATTTATCGGTAAGACGCTGTCCTCTGACCATTTTTGGAGTCGATTAAAGTTTGCATGCAAGTTTACTTCATCAGTCGCAGTTTAAATAACGCGCGCAATTTCAGATAATCGGCAAACATGGAAATATCGCAGTCCAGTTGGCTGGCGCAATCGTTGATGTAGACAATGAACAAAGTAAGGGCCGAGAAGTGAGCCTTGGGGAACACCATTCTTAACCTCAACATTAGCCGACTGTTTGTCGGTGAGATAGACAGTTTGCGAGCAGCCGATTGGAAGGTTTTCTATCCATGTCAGAAGTCTACCTCTTACTCCTATGCCGCTGAGTTTATAAAGAAGGTGGTGGTGCGGCACGCTATCGAAAGCCTTTTTGAAGTCAATATAGACTGCGTGCACCGTATTTCACCGATGTCTCAGAGGACTCACTCTTTTCTTTCTGCCTTGGGTCTCACTCTAGAATATCACCAGCAGCCCCAGACTTGCCAGTGAAATAGACAGAATCATATAACCGACAACGAAAATGGAGACTCTAATGGACACTTCTGGCCAGCCGCATAGGTGAGTTACCTTTGAATCCCCTTTTTGTACATGCGTGTTGTGGTATCAAAATTAGTATCTCGGTTTGTTAGCGAGGCCAATTTATATGAGCCAACAGGGTGGAACGTAGTTGAAAAAGAGCAGACACCGGAAAATAACTCCCAGTCATTTTTTTGGAGACGAAAACTGTCGCCCATTGGGGAGAGGGTTAGCAACGGGGAGCATCGCGGCGATCACCTGGATCTTCACCGAAGTGCAGAAGATGAACTCCCTTGATGATTGCAGAGTCCGCCGAATGGTTTCAAAGGCAGAAATATCTGCCCAGATCGTCCTCGGTCTGTTGCGGTTCGAAACAAGGGATATCCTTTAGAGTCCACATGGACTATGGCCGCCAGGTTCGGCTGATGGGAACACTCACGGTGTCACCAATGTGTGCAGATAGTTAAGCAGGGCAGACCTCTGGGACCTCCGCATGGGAATTATGAGTGCGTGAGACCACGGATGAAAATAATAACCCATAAAGTATGTTACTTAACTATAGCAAGTAGTATTCTTTATGCCTATTTTTGACGACGCCCTTGCAGCTTTCAGTTCGTGTTGTAGCACGCACCAATATATCGATCTGACTTTCGCTTAAAAGCCTCTACGGCTTCCGTCATAACAACATCCAGAGGAAGATTATTCTCAGCTTCGACCACTCTTTTGGAGAAAAAGTACTTTGGACTGTCTAGCCTAGCCCCAGTAACACGTAATTTGAGAGGATGATCTCTCAACTTCCTTGTTGTTGTTGCTAATTCAAAGTAATCCCCTTGGTCAAGACCGCAGTCCTGAACGCGTAGTATGCGGAATGTTCGTATCAGGTCTCCCCAAAGCAGTCTTGAACGCAAGGAAAGAGATTAAGATAAGACAGCCGTGGTTCATAAGGCTGTAAGCCCTGTCCAAGGACAAGTTTGTTTGCTCGCCTTTAAATTTTTCCAAGGATGTTGATGTACGTCGCCGCCCAGGGTCTCCAAGCTTGGATAGTGGATTTAACTGCGGCCCCACGAAGGTTCCGAAGACTTTGGTGAAGCAGTCGTCACTGAAGGCTGAAAAATCTCGTTTGTCGAGGCAAGGCATCGACATCGCTGACTTTGCTACCTTTGCGCAATGTAGGGAGGGTTTAAGCGAGGGCGTGATCCAGACTCCCAGGTCCTTTTGGGCATCCACTTCCTTCAATGGTATGACACTTAGGTGGCAAACCGTAGGATTCAAAGGATTGCTTTTCCCGACTCGTATGATGTCGCACTTGCTCTCATTTATCGGAAAGACCCAGTCCTCTGACCATTTTGGAGTCGATTAAAGTTTGCATGCAAGTTTTCTTCGTCAGTCGCAGTTTAAATAACGCGCGCAATTTCAGATAATCGGCAAACATGAAAATATCGCAGTCCAGTTGGCTGGCGCAATCGTTGATGTAGACAATGAACAAAGTAAGGGCCGAGAAGTGAGCCTTGGGGAACACCACTCTTAACCTCAACATTAGCCGACTGTTTGTCGGTGAGATAGACAGTTTGCGAGCAGCCGATTGGAAGGTTTTCTATCCATGTCAGAAGTCTACCTCTTACTCCTATGCCGCTGAGTTTATAAAGAAGGTGGTGGTGCGACACGCTATCGAAAGCCTTTTTGAAGTCAATATAGACTGCGTGCACCGTATTTCACCGATGTCTCAGAGGACTCACTCTTTTCTTTCTGCCTTGGGTCTCACTCTAGAATATCACCAGCAGCCCCAGACTTGCCAGTGAAATAGACGGAATCATATAACAGACAACGAAAATGGAGACTCTAATGGACACTTCTGGCCAGCCGCATAGGTGAGTTACCTTTGAATTCCCTATTTGTACATGCGTGTTGTGGTATCAAAATTAGTATCTCGGTTTGTTAGCGAGGCCAATTTATATGAGCCAACAGGGTGGAACGTAGTTGAAAAAGAGCAGACACCGGAAAATAACTCCTAGTAATTTTTTGGGAGACGAAAAAGGTCACCCGTTTGGGGTGGGGTTTGCAACGGGAGCATCGCGGCGATCACCTGGATCTTCACCGAAGTGCAGAAGATGAACTCCTTTGATGATTGCAGAGTCCGCCGAATGGTTTAAAGGCAATAATATCTGCCCAGATCGTTCTCGGCCTGTTGCGGTTCGAAACAAGGGATACCGCCAGGTTCGGTTGATGGGAAAACTCACGGTGACACCAATGTGTGCAGATAGTTAAGCAGGGCAGACCTCTGGGACATCCGCATGGGAATTATGAGTGCGTGAGACCACGGATGAAAATAATAACCCATAAAGTATGTTACTTAACTATAGCAAGTAGTATTCTTTATGCCTATTTTTGACGACGCCCTTGAAGCTTTCAGTTCGTGTTGTAGCACGCACCAATATATCGATCTGACTTTCGCATAAAAGCCTCTACGGCTTCCGTCATAACAACATCCAGAGGAAGATTATTCTCAGCTTCAACCACTCTTTTGGAGAAAAAGTACTTCGGACTGTCTAGCCTAGCCCCAGTAACACGTAATTTGAGAGGATGATCTCTCAACTTCCTTGTTGTTGTTGCTAATTCAAAGTAATCCCCTTGGTCAAGACCGCAGTCCTGAACGCGTAGCATGCGGAATGTTCGTATCAGGTCTCCCCAAAGCAGTCTTGAACGCAAGGGAAAGAGATTAAGATTTGACAGCCGTGGTTCATAAGGCTGTAAGCCCTGTCCAAGGACAAGTTTGTTTGCTCGCCTTTAAATTTTTCCAAGGATGTTGATGTACGTCGCCGCCCAGGGTCTCCAAGCTTGGATAGTGGATTTTAACTGCGGCCGCACGAAGGTTCCGAAGACTTTGGTGAAGCAGTCGTCACTGAAGGCTGAAAAATCTCGTTTGTCGAGGCAAGGCATCGACATCGCTGACTTTGCTACCTTTGCGCAATGTAGGGGAGGGTTTTAAGCGAGGGCTGATCCAGACTCCCAGGTCCTTTTGGGCATCCACTTCCTTCAATGGTATGACACTTAGGCGGCAAACCGTAGGATTCAAAGGATTGCTTTTCGCGACTCGTATGATGTCGCACTTGCTCTCATTTATCGAAAAGATACAGCCCTCTGACCATTTTGGAGTCGATTAAAGTTTGCATGCAAGTTTTCTTCGTCAGTCGCAGTTTAAATAACGCGCGCAATTTCAGATAATCGGCAAACATGAAAATATCGCAGTCCAGTTGGCTGGCGCAATCGTTGATGCAGACAATGAACAAAGTACGGCCGAGAAGTGAGCCTTGGGGAACACAATTCTTAACCTCAACATTAGCAGACTGTTTTTTGGTGAGATAGACAGTTTGCGAGCAGCCGATTGGAAGGTTTTCTATCCATGTCAGAAGTCTAACTCTAACTCCTATGCCGCTGAGTTTATAAAGAAGGTGGTTGCGCGACACGTTATCGAAAGCCTTTTTGAAGTCAATATCGACTGCGTGCACCGTATTTCACCGATGTCTCAGAGGACTCACTCTTTTCTTTCTGCCTTGGGTCTCACTCAGGAATATCACCAGCAGCCCCAGACTTGCCAGTGAAATAGACGGAATGATATAACTGACAACGAAAATGGAGACTCTAATGGACACTTCTGGCCAGCCGCATAGGTGAGTTACCTTTGAATTCCCTATTTTTACATGCGTGTTGTGGTATCAAAATTAGTATCTCGGTTTGTTAGCGAGGCCAATTTATATGAGCCAACAGGGTGGAACGTAGTTGAAAAAGAGCAGACACCGGAAAATAACTCCCAGTGATTTTTTGGAGACGAAAACTGTCGCCCGTTTGGGTGGGGGTTTGCAACGCGGAGCATCGCGGCGATCACCTGGATCTTCACCGAAGTGCAGAAGATGAACTCCTTTGATGATTGCAGAGTCCGCCGAATGGTATTAAAGGCAATAATATCTGCCCAGATCGTTCTCGGCCTGTTGCGGTTCAAAACAAGGGATACCGCCAGGTTCGGTTCATGGGAAAACTCACGGTGACACCAATGTGTGCAGATAGTTAAGCAGGGCAGACCTCTGGGACATCCGCATGGGAATTATGAGTGCGTGAGACCACGGATGAAAATAATAACCCATAAAGTATGTTACTTAACTATAGCAAGTAGTATTCTTTATGCCTATTTTTGACGACGCCCTTGAAGCTTTCAGTTCGTGTTGTAGCACGCATTAATATATCGATCTGACTTTCGCATAAAAGCCTCTACGGCTTCCGTCATAACAACATCCAGAGGAAGATTATTCTCAGCTTCAACCACTCTTTTGGAGAAAAAGTACTTCGGACTGTCTAGCCTAGCCCCAGTAACACGTAATTTGAGAGCATGATCTCTCAACTTCCTTGTTGTTGTTGCTAATTCAAAGTAATCCCCTTGGTCAAGACCGCAGTCCTGAACGCGTAGCATGCGGAATGTTCGTATCAGGTCTCCCCAAAGCAGTCTTGAACGCAAGGGAAAGAGATAAAGAATTGACAGCCGTGGTTCATAAGGCTGTAAGCCCTGTGCAAGGACAAGTTTGTTTGCTCGCCTTTAAATTTTTCCAAGGATGTTGATGTACGTCGCCGCCCAGGGTCTCCAAGCTCGGATAGTGGATTTAAACTGTGGCCGCGCGAAGGTTCCGAAGACTTTGGTGAAGCAGTCGTCACTGAAGGCTGAAAAATCTCGTTTGTCGAGGCAAGGCATCGACATCGCTGACTTTGCTACCTTTGCGCAATGTAGGGAGGGTTTAAGCTAGGGTGTGATCCAGATTCCCAGGTCCTTTTGGGCATCCACTTCCTTCAATGGCATGATACTTAGGCCCTAAACCGTAGGATTAAAAGGACTGCTTTTCCCGACTCGTATGATGTCACACTTGCTCTCATTTATCGGAAAGACCCAGTCCTCTGACCATTTTGGAGTCGATTAAAGTTTGCATGCAGTTTTTCTTCGTCAGTCGCAGTTTAAATAACGCGCGCAATTTCAGATAATCGGCAAACATGAAAATATCGCAGTCCAGTTGGCTGGCGCAATCGTTGATGTAGACAATGAACAAAGTAAGGCCGAGAAGTGAGCCTTGGGGAACACACTTCTTAACCTCAACATTAGCCGACTGTTTGTCGGTGAGATAGACAGTTTGCGAGCAGCCGATTGGAAGGTTTTCTATCCATGTCAGAAGTCTACCTCTTACTCCTATGCCGCTGAGTTTATAAAGAAGGTGGTGGTGCGACACGCTATCGAAAGCCTTTTTGAAGTCAATATAGACTGCGTGCACCGGATTTCACCGATGTTTCAGAGGACTCACTCTTTTCTTTCTGCCTTGGTTCTCACTCTAGAATATCACCAGTAGCCCAGGACTTGCCAGTGAAATAGACGGAATGATATAACTGACAACGAAAATGGAGTCTCTAATGGACACTTCTGGCCAGCCGCATAGGTGAGTAACCTTTGAATTTCCTATTTTTACATGCGTGTTGTGGTATCAAAATTAGTATCTCGGTTTGTTAGCGAGGCCAATTTATATGAGCCAACAGGGTGGAACGTAGATGAAAAAGAGCAGACACCGGAAAATAACTCCAAGTGATTTTTTGGAGACGAAAAATGTTGCCCGTTTGGGTGGGGGTTTGCGACGCGAGCATCGCGGCGATCACCTGGATCTTCACCGAAGTGCAGAAGATGAACTCCTTTGATGATTGCAGAGTCCGCCGAATGGTATTAAAGGCAGAATATATCTGCCCAGATCGTTCTCGGCCTGTTGCGGTTCGAAAACAAGGGATAATGTTCAGAGTCCCATGGACTATGGCCGCCAGGTTCGGCTGATGGGAAAACTCACGGTGTCACCAATGTGTGCAGATAGTTAAGCAGGGCAGACCTCTGGGACATCCGCATGGGAATTATGAGTGCGTGAGACCACGGATGAAAATAATAACCCATAAAGTATGTTACTTAACTATAGCAAGTAGTATTCTTTATGCCTATTTTTGACGACGCCCTTGAAGCTTTCAGTTCGTAGCACGCACCAATATATCGATCTGACTTTCGCTTAAAAGCCTCTACGGCTTCCGTCATAACAACATCCAGAGGAAGATTATTCTCAGCTTCAACCACTCTTTTTGGAGAAAAAGTACTTCGGACTGTCTAGCCTAGCCCCAGTAACACGTAATTTGAGAGGATGATCTGTCAACTTCCTTGTTGTTTTTTGCTAATTCAAAGTAATCCCCTTGGTCAAGACCGCAGTCCTGAACGCGTAGTATGCGGAATGTTCGTATCAGGTCTCCCCAAAGCTGTCTTTAACGCAAGGGAAAGAGATTAAGATAAGACTGCCGTGGTTCATAAGGCTGTAAGCCCTGTCAAGGACAAGTTTGTTTGCTCGCCTTTGGATCTTTCCAGGATGCCGTGTCCTTC
>WEDG01014890.1:0-89145 GCA_017591395.1 Schistocephalus solidus | reverse complement strand
AATAAAACTGAACTGAACTAAACTGCTAACCTGTCCTTTCCGTTTCTAAAGTAGGCATTAACGGAAAAATACGAAACGAAAAATATCGAAAAATATGCCTAATATATATCCTTGTCACTTGGTTTGAACGCCACTCACAGAAAGTAATTAAGTATTCGCAAAGGACAGAAAAATATTGGAAATATTAACCAAAGAATTGATAGGAGGCTTCTCACTGCGTTTATGGCATGAAATCACAAGGATTTACATATCAGAAGTGGTAAAAAAACCGAATAAATGCAACGTTTTCTAAAAATAAGCTGCCAATTTATACCTAGATTTGGCTGATTAACGGGTTAAACAAAATCAATTTCAAGCACGGCGAATTCTGTGCAGTAGAGTATCAAGTTAAGGTTACTCTCTTCTTTAGAAAAACACGCATGGGTGAGCAAACCTGGTCTACGATATTTATAAGCATAGGAAACCGCCCAAGTACAAGACAGCGTTGGTTTTATCTGGTATCCGAACCACAGCCCAATGGAAAATACGGCACTTCGAGTGCGTAGGTGGACAGTTAACGTCATTCCTTGAGAGTCAGTCTACCTATTGGCCGACAAGCACTTTTCGAATGTACTTAAGGCATCTTTTGAAGCTCTTAAAAGCTACTTTAGGGCATCTTTCGCGGACAAGACTGTCCCTTAATGGGTCTTAAACAGCGATATTCATGTGTTTCTAGAGGAAAAGGGAAGAAATATTGGCTTTTAATAAATTACTGAACGTCATATTCACAGAAAAGTGCATTTCAATATATATTAATCAAATGCTTCATAGAAAGGACAAAAAAAATAATTTTTAGCGTCAGAAGTAACTTACGTGACCCTCGAGAGATTCATTTCTGGACAAATGCTCACAGATATATTTTGCCTAACCCGTGTCACAAACCTGAAAATAACCTGTATATTTATGCACTTTTCGTTTTGGGCTCAATGTGAGGTAGGAGAATTGAGTTTGCTTTCGTCAATCATGAAAATAAATATCTTATGTCAGCAACGATCGAATTAAAAATGGGACAAGAACTCCTTTACTGTGAGTGCGATAAACGTTACTGTAATAAAGCTATTTTCGTGAAAACATTTTCAACTATTACATATGTACAAATAGCTGGATTAAAGATACAAATGAAGCAAAAAAATATGACTCCACGGGTTGTTTTACTAGGAATTTGGGGTTTTAACTAGAAGAAGGAAACGAAGAGAATTAGCTAGATATCTCAGGCGAAAGGATTCCAGCCCGCGATGAGTAATCACATCGAAGGAGAAAGTCACAAATGTATTTCGCTCAAACGACTCCGTGATGACTTCAACCAAAGATATTATTGAAGTAAACAAATCGCTTGCCTAATTCCTAACCCTAAGCCCCTAGCTCCAACTTTAGATTGAAACCTCACCCGCAACCTTAGCCTTGACCTTAACCCTAAACCTTACCACTTACCCTAATCTTAAGCTTAACAAATCTTAGGAAAAGCCCTTAACCCTTTCTCTTGCACCAAAATCTAACCGTGACCCTAACATCGACCTCAAAGCCTTATCCCAAGCTGAACTGTAATCATAACTGTAACGCTTATGGGAGGCGTGATGGAGAGTGAGTCATAAGGTGAGGCCAAATCTGCAAACGAAACTCGAATTTGTTGTAGTAATCGTAAGGGTTAAGAATTAAACTTTTGGGAACATGCAGGCAATGCTCATGAAACATGAATCGGCACTTCTCCTGCGATTTTTCATTGAAATATAGTTAACTAAAATTAGAAAAAGTCTGCACAAAAAAAAAGTATTTCGTGTCAGTTATGCGAAAAGAGAATAGACTTGAATGAACATTTTCCGGTAGTCTACGCAACAGGTATCAAGTTAAAATCACAAATTAATAAGCGTTATTTTTACAGGTTAATTTGGACTCTCCTATATATGCGATGACAAGGTAGGGATAAGATTTATTTTCTATATTTTTTCTCGAAATTAAATAGTCTCCAAACTTTTGAATATGCTGCGGACAAACTTCATACAATGCAGTTTGATGCCTTATCAACCTGAGACTGCGCACTATATTTCGCTATATATAAAATCTCTTGAAACATTTAAATCTCAATAAGAAAACAAGATTACAATAAATGAAGCTCCTGTGCTTCTTTTATAATAAACAAGAGACGATTGAACTCAAGCAAACACAAAACGACCGGAGATTAAATGCGAATTACTGCAGTAGGCGTTTCGTTCTAACATACACGGATGTGCATCCTTAAGTAATAAGTGGTTAAAAAGTAGATTCGACAGATTATATTTGAGGATCGAATAAGGGGCAGAGATACAGCATCTAACGAGAACATGTTAACTAACCAGTGTGACTGACCGGAACGTGAGTATTCGTATGACTCCTGAACACCAGGCACTGGTACTTCAATGACAACCCATTTACACAGTCAGCTTATCAGACAGTACGTAGAGAGGATGAACCTTAGAATGATCAAACCGCGAGGACAACACTCAAAAATAAGGGATCTAAGTATATCTCGCACTTGAACTCAGAAACCTGCTCAGCCGTCTTCAATGTGAAACAACAGATGGATGAACAGACCATGAATGTGACAACCGGTAGGATTTCTAATTCCGCTTTGTAGCACTTTAAAAAATCTTGTTTAAATATCGTTGAAAACTAAACGTATGCTAACAGCAAAGAGGGCATTCCAATTAGTGTTGACATATGGCTAAATGCTCGGACGGCTTGTGGACAAATAGGAAAAGGCCAAAGGAATAATCAGTCTCCGGATAACTTTAATTAAAAACTAAAGCCATTCATTAATCAAATCTCCTGATCCTCAAATCAGAATTGCTCCCTGCATGTTTTTTGCCCCTGAATGTTTTTCTATGATACTGTTCTACTTTAACTGCTAACGCTTCCATTGTCTCCTGGAATCAGATAAGAAAGGAGACAAAATTCCGTCCGTTGGTAAACGTTGGAGTAAACGGATTTTCTTTAATTCCAAAAAAGACCTTGTGACTCTGAGTGTCACATAGAAGTACAGGAAAGAAATCTTCTAGAAATTTATCTTATTTAATGCTTATTGCCATTATTACTGAAAAACACTATTGACTTAGAATATAGATTGTATTAAATGAATATGCACATACTCGAAACAAATAAGATTTACTTAAGGGTGTGCGAGACGTTTGCGAGCTTTCCTATCTAACATTCAAATCTTTGTATTATGTTGCCAATGGTACATGACTATTATATTCCTTATTAGAGCCCAGAGGCTGTCCACGTGAATATGCTAATGACACTCTCCTGTTTGAAAGAACATCAATGGGGAAATTTCTCTTCCTTTTTAACTACAGAAGCATTTCGGAAACATCTGCTTAGTTAATGCAATGGCTTGGGCTTCCGGCTGCACCGTTTTTCACGGAGCACAGTGCAGCTCCTTGTGTTTAGGCAAAATGAATTGAAGTCCAGTTTTGAAACGATAGTGGTGATAGATTTGCTAAATTGGAGCCTTTTCTGAGCAAAGTTTCACCTACCTGCAGATTATGATTCTTCAGTGCTACAACAGTTGAAATTAACTCAGTTCATTATGGCATATCGGAGTGTGGTCAACAGCCTTAACTTAATCAAGAGTTTAAAGCACCAGCAGCATCACCAGTTATGCCAGTTAAATGGGTAAATAGGTTCATAGAAGCTCATATTAAAGCACAAGAAGTTCTTACCTTGGTTAGTTTAGAGTTAGCAGCAACGATGAACGAACCTTGAAACGAAATACATAGCTGTCTTTTTGTTGATGCAAAAACGCCAGGTAGTGCTTAAACTACGTATACTTTCAAGGTTACCATGTTTCAATCCACAACGAGTTGATAAAAGTGGCCTGGCATATCATGCTTCTTTTGCATACTTAATGAATTCCATTTTCTATCAACCTCTACTAAAATGTCTGCAATAAAAAAAATCTAAAATGATGCATAATGAGGACTAAGATCTATTTTCGTGGCTCATATTGGTAGTAAATAAAAGAATAAGAGCATGAGAAGAATCTACAGGACTAATTTATATCCAATGAGGCTAACAGCCCCTTGGTCTTTTTATTGAACGTCACAGCAATAATAGAAAAACGTTGAATCTTGTGGTGAATAGCATTACCATTAAGTTTCAATGGTTAATTAGGCATTTTGATTTACATCGAAATTATTTGTTTTATTTAAGACGCTAAGGATTAACTTATTTACAAGAAATTCAGTTCTTAGTAAGTTGACTATAAAAAAACATCTAGCGAACGGCTGCATCTCCTGTTAAAGTACACATATGTATCGCTACTGCATATGACCTGAGACTTAGGTCTGTTTACGCAAACCCGCCGCCCTTATACCCATATTTCTTCATGAATAATGCAAGAATGAATGAAGAAAAATGGGATGTGTGGCATACAGAAATACCCCAGCTTCATGGTACGAAATGCCGCGTACAGCCCTAATTTTTCATCAAGTATAAGTTTAAAGAAAACTGATAAGGATATACGCATACTGCCGAATAACATTTCGGAAGGCAAAAAATAAGTTCAGCCTGTGAATATAATCTAATGCATCTGTATACCAACGTTTCGAATGAATAAAGAAAAGAATTTCGTTGGCTAAAGTATTTGAAAAACATTCAATAAATGTAGCGCGTAGGAAGTATAAAACCCAAAAGTACCAAGAGAGAATTTATTTTGGCAGATTGGTTCCACATTACTCAAAGCCAAGTACATGGAAGGCTTTGAAGATAAGGGAACTCATTGTGACTAATACGAAAGGTTTACTTGTGCTTTAAAATGTGTTTTGTAAGTAAACATTATAGATTTAATGCAGAGGAACTGTTGCGGTTCTAAAAACATAGACGAAGGAACAAATTTCTAGATGTATTTAGTGTTTATAATATTTCAATGGTTAATAGCTCTCATCATGAATTCTTTTCAAATATGAATCGGCCCGAAGTCAGTTTCCAGTGTGCTGCCACAAAAATAATTAACGAAACAAGTAGTGACTGATAATCGGTCAAAACAGCCAGCATTGTCGCTGGTTATGTTGTGCACGGATTAGGTTATATTAAGGACCCCAGCGCTCTGTACGAATTCATGTTTGTTTTGGTAACCCCAACTGTTGGTCAGCGTTATGATTGGCTATGTTTGTTGCATAGCATCGAAAAAAAGTTGCCTTTTTCGCATACATATATATATTTTTGAAGTAAAAGAAATTATTTGGGGAAACAATAAGTAATTTAATTAGATAAAGTTTTTGACGCTGGTTCCTTAGGTTGCCATGAAGCTTGTGGTAAGTGTGCAAAAAATAGTTGAAACTTAAAAACGTGCCAGAAAATCGATATTGCTAAATCAGTCCTGCCAATAGCTGTCATTGCAGGTAGGCATCTCATTCAGATTGGCTACCGCCTTTTCCATTTTTCCTTGGGATCTTTGTACGCGGCATCCATTTCGATATGCCGATTAATGCACGAGTCATCATAAGTAATTGCCTTTAAGAATTTTCGGCCTGGAGAGCGCAAAGTGAACGCTAAGTGATTGATTGAGGAGCTAAACCCCTCGTTACTGCGTCCCGTAGCAGCAGAAACATCGGCTTAAACACGTGTCTGGGCTAAATAGCTAGTACCTATCATGGAATGCATACTACCTCAGATTTGCTCATTAGCCGTCATCAGCGTCATACCCAATCCCAAGTGGGGAACACCTGGCATCCGAACCCGCAACCTTTGGTAATTTAGTCGAACGCTCTACAATTCAGCCACTGGCTCGTAGCTTTGTCGGTTGCGCTCGGGAATATGGGCTGTGAAAGTGTGGTGTTCATCGATCTGGTTAAGGAACACTTATGTTCCGTTGTGCCTTGGAGCTCACTTAAGAGCCCTCGGGGGCAGTCACATAGCGACTTGACATATATATTGATAAGATGGAACCGACAAAGACAGGGGAGATTGGAATGGCCATTTCTGGCTTATAAGCTGTCATTAGCCCGTCATACCCAATCCCAGGTATGGATCCCCCGAGATTCGAAACCGCCACCTTTCTTCATTGAGTGTAACACTCTACCATTGAGCCACGGGCCTCTGTGGCTGCTGGCGGGGCTGTAGAGTAAGCCCCAAAGGCCCAACGGGACGAGTGAGTCCTGTACCCGATCGGTGAGCGCCCAAATACCATTGTTCATATTACCGATGGAAACCGGCAAGACAACGAGCTCATGGCGCAGTGGGGGTAAAGCGTTGGACTTCTGCCCAACACGTCACGAGTTCAAGCCTCGGGTCCTGCAGCGCCTGTGGTTGGGTATGGCTGGCTGATGACGGCTAATAAGCCAGAAATGGCCATTCCAGTCTCCCTTGTCTTTGTCGGTATTATCATTCTGCCTATATCACTAGCTGATCTGTGGCTGCTGGCGGGGCTCTAGAGTTAACCCCAAGGCACAACGAGACGAGTGAATCCTGTAACCGATCGGTGAGCGCCCAAATACCATATATATATATATTGCAGTTGGGCGATCATCATCTCCGAAGAAGACGACTAAGAAGAGTGGGCGAGTTCGTAGAACGATCTATGCAGGGCCAATAGGGCACTCAATTTCCTGGAACCGAGAGCCAACACTCACGGAAAACCGAGGTGGCGGCCGGAGGTCACATGACAAACGTCGCACACAGCCCCCCAGATGCGCTTACAATTTGAAAATCAACTCACGCAACCAGTCTGCGATTAACGTGAGGAATGCCAACATGCAAAATGACATGCCTAGACCTATGCCGGCCCTTAGGGGACAAAGTTCACGAAAACCCGCTAGCGGTTAAACTCAGGGAGGTCTAAAGTAGTCAGCAGCGTACGGATAGGGCAAATTCCGTGCGTCTACGAGGCAAGCGCCAATACTGACTAACGCAAGATCACCAGGAGAATCAACCTCAATACTTTGATGCTGGAAAAGGGCAGGTTTCCGGAACGTTAAAATATACTTCTGTCTATGAGCTCGCTCGCTCTTTTTCTTCGGCTTCTTCCTGGAGATGCTGAAAGTTATAAGATACTTGTATCTTGTGGCCTTTGACGAACCAACAGTGCAGCCATATAAAATGTTGCAGGTCTTTTTGAAACCAGTTCATCTGAAGATGTGTGCCGGGTAACATCTGTTCATTGGGTTGGCAGGTTATGAACCACATAAGGCGAAATTCAGAAAAGCAATTTATCTAATGAAGTAGCATTTTTTTATCTTATTCTATTTGCAGCAGTTTCGTCTTATTACAATAAGCACACAGTACGGCCATTAGTAACAAAACAGTGCATATTGTGTTGGTTATTCTTATGGTTATGTCTCAGAAATGTTTTGTAAGTTCACAATTTCCATATAATAGGCCACTTACACAAGAACGTGCAGATCAGGATTTGCCTTGCAAAGGAAGAAAGAAACAGAGCTAGCTGTTGAAACAAGAGTTTTATTCTACGGACTGTTTAGATTCACAGTGGAATCAATTATATTATTTGTTTAAATGGACTTTAAATAGCCCCAAAATCTCAAAACCTACTGCATAAAAGAAAATCAAAATTCATTTCGTAGTAGTTAAAATAGAAAGTCCAGTGAATCGCAATCAATTTGTACTCTCAGAATAATCTACGTATAAGTCCGGTAAAAAGTGCGATTACCTCCCTCCTACTTAATATGTGGTGAAAGGTGGGCTGTGCGGAAGCGTCAGTCACGCAGGAGGCGTGGAGGCTAGCAGTGACTGAGCCGGTGAGACAAATTGTGGAACAAATAACGCAACAATAACAGACACGTGGGAGTAAATTGCAGTAATTAAAGAATCAGGGGCCGACAATCAAGGATTTACTGCTCTGATGATTGTCAGAGCGGCCGATTTATATAGATATGCAGCGTCATAGCAACTGCACCGTACAACTACTGCAGGTCTTATGTCACAACTAGCGTAATATGATGCTGCCTTTGCTCATAGATTTGCGTGTGAATCTAAAAAGTCTTGCCAATGAAAGGGCCCTCCCAAGGATCGTATAGGTTACTCTGCATGCGCCTTATTAAACTCTCGCAGACAAAATGGGAAATAAAATTTTGCAATGGAAATCCTCCTAAGACATCCTAATGATCGGAGGTTGGATAATAAAATCCACCCCAACAGCCCTTTAGGAATCGAAAGTCTCGCACACCTAGAGACCATGTATTGTAGATCTCTCTACAAAATTTATGAAGTCCATCTAGAAGTTGTTACTCAACGGCTTATTGCAGAGTGACATAGAAAATCCAATGAGCTTTTGCGATATTAACACTAAAATATTTTCATTCGACCCAATTGTGAAAAAATTGTTAGTCTCGATGGGATTCGAAACCACGCCAGCAAGGGAAGGCGTTAGTACAACCAACAGTTTAGCCAACTGAGCAGCAACCCCCACCCCCCACCGGGAGACGTGATATTAATCACACTTTGGTCAAGTTACCCACCCAGCCTACTGCAACGTATGGAATCCACTTATTCTGATGCAGTAAGCTGACTGCCCAAACAGGATTTCTTTAGTAATCAATGTAAAATCCACCGGATGACCAACAGGCACAGTTAATTAGTAGAGAATTTTGCAGATTTGAGTAATTCAATTAACCTAATTGTGAACATCTTGGCGGCCTCAGTGGCATTCGAACAACGCCAGCAAAGGGAAGGCTGTAGTATAGCCAACACTCTAGCAAACTGAGCTACGAGGCCTCACTGGGAGCCGTGTGCTTTATCACACTTGCGGCAAGTTACCCGCCAAGCCTTCTACAACGTATCGAATCCACCAATTCTGATACAGTAAGCTGACTACCCAAGCAGGATTTCCTAGGCAATTCTAAGCAGCCTTAGCAATCAATATTTCTACAAAATCCGAGTTTAAGAGGTATTTTATTTGAGCAATCTGATCTATCACTCGCGTTTCAATAAGAATAGCTCGCCTACGTTTGGAGTACAACTAGAGAAGTTTGTGGTATAAGTTTGATGCAAGTTACAATTTGTAAGTGCTCATTTTTCCTCTTTTCCAAAGATCCTTTTTTGGGCAGAGCCAGTTTAAGTAAACTTTGCCAGGTACACCGCAAATAAGTCTGCAGAGCGTAATATAAGGCTACTTAGATCCAGTAGTCAAGGTAAAGTAAACATGAGTTTTACTTTGCGAATATTGGTGGGGCAGATTGAAAAACAAAAATTACTTAGACGGATAATAAAAGCTCCTAGCATGAAGGCATCCGAGGCGTACATCAAGGCTCAATTTGATTAATATCATAAGTGCCATACTCTCATGCTGAGTCTCACAGTAGACTGAAATATGCCGGCTAATCTAAGTAGAATTCTCCAACCTTGGAGGTCTGCCAGGAATTGGGAGGTCAAAAGGTGTGAGGCAGGTGAATCGCTTTGGAGGATTTAATTACCTTTGCCAGAAAAACCTATGAACAGATCAAGGGAACTTCAATGGGCTCCGAAATCTCCGATTTAGAGACAGAATCGGTCCTAAGAGAGCAAGAAAAGATCAATTAGACCCAACAGCAGCCTATACTTTGACACCGGTACGTACACGACACATTTGTTATCTTGGAGTGGAACATGTTGCAGAATTTCCATGATCACCTAAACTCAATCTTCTCAGATATAGAATTCACGAGGGAAGAAAAAAAAGAGCAGCAGCTTCCCTTACTTGATGTACTCATCAGGCGACGTCCCAACGGCAAAATAGAAACGGCTGTCTTCAGGAAAGCGACGAACACCACATAATTTCTCAATTTTCACAGCAACCATCCGGTGGCTTACAAACAAAGCTGTGTGAGAACACTGTTCAAGCGCATCTAGACTCATTGAAGCAACTCGGTGGAAAAAACACGTGAGGCCCGTTAACTCCAAGACCAGTTTATGCGAAACGGCTATCCGAAGGCGTTTATAAGCCGATGCCTACGTTTTCACTCGCAAAGGACCCAACCAGAACCAACCCCAACGGTATGGCATGCGATGCCATACATCAAGAACGTGTAAGAAGCTACCGAGCGCATTGTTGCGGGAGTTGGTGTCAGAATTGCGCACCGACCCATAGCTAGCATGCGCAGTTAGGTCATGAGAATCAAGGACAGATAAAATCTGAATGAGTAGTCAGGAGTAGTGTATCGCATCCCGTGCCAAATATGTTCCTGTAACTACACAGGACGGATTGAACGTATGTTTGGATCGCGCATACACGAGCATAAGCTTGGTGTGAAACGGGGCGACGGTTTATCGCAAGTGGCTGACCCACCTACGAAACGGGCCACGATTTTAACTTCGCAGCCGCGAAGTTCATCGCCCACGCCTGATGCAAGACAAGCCGAGAATTAATTGAAGCCTGGGCTGTCAATCTGTCAATCGATTTATCGATCTGGCGCCGGCATACAGGGCCCTGCGTAGTCATCTCTGGACTGGCGCCACTGGTGTCTGATTGGCCCTTGCTCCCCTATAAATGTTAGTCACTTATGTTGCTGTTTTATCTCTGAAAATGGAATTTAGTAAGAGTTTGAAAGGTCCGTCGAATAAGGCCATGCTTCTGGTGAACGAACAACCTTCTTCTTCTGCACTTATAGAAAAGAACAAGGAAGTCGATCAACATTTGCTTGACTTATTTTTAAGCTATAGACGTTGACTTTATCTGGAATTTTATATAATCACTCAGGAAAAGTGAAACACTATCTTAACAAAGACACAGTCAGTCCTTCGTGAGACTGATATTGCCACTTTGTATTATATGCGTTAATATTCGAAATCCAGGTATCTTATCGTGTTCATCATTTCCTAAAGTAGACGAAGAAGCAGAGAGGGCAACCTTATGGATTAAAATTTTATTTGTGCTGACGGTTCGGGAACCTTCTCACTTCCATGATAAGAATATCGTGGTAGATGCTCCTAGTGGTCTTGAGTTACTCAGTCTTGCCACATGCCTCGTATTGTATTGTATTGTGGACACGTGAACTTTGACCTGTCCATTCGCTGCTGAGTACCTTAGAATTCGTATTATTTACGCATTAGAAAATTTTCTTTTATTAGTGTTGAAATTCATATAAGATTATTCAAATGGAAATAGCTGAAATGAGCTAGGAAATGAAAATGGTAATTGATATTTTAATATGCCTACCTACCTCTCCTGCATTGTAATTTTATGATATCAGCCTGCTTAGCAGGTCCTAATCAAAAGTTGTTCTTGTGGTTTTTAGCCCAAATTATGCGAAACATCTTCATTGCAAGAGCAAAATCCTCTAAAACGTTATTCTTCATTGCCAATTTATAGTATTATTTCTTCAGTTGTTTGTTCGTTCCACGTAAATGTTCTGAAAAGCGCTTGGAAATAACAGCCAACCTTTTCATTACTTGTGCTATATAGTAATGGGATACAAAACTCCAATCACTTTTGCCGTTTAGTATTCGTTATTGTAGTTGTTAACGATGAACTCCTTAGAGCATCATAGAATTTTTAGCTAAGATCTCAGCATATTCAACAAGGGTTGCTTAAATTCGCAATTTCTAGTGTCTCGATTAACTTCGGACACAATTTCACAAGAACTTCCTTGGCATATTTTAGTAAAATTTATTTTTCCAAAAGGGCTGATCATACAATGTATAAAATTCCTACTAAAACGAATTCAGAGAAGGCTTTCCACAAATGCATAAATCGATTAACCTCTACTTCCATACATAATCCCTAATATTTGAACCTGGCGGCAAAGCCCAGTTTGTCCAGTAACTTATATCTTCACAAAGTGAATATGCATACTCCACAATATATTTTGGTAATAACCGATTTCTCATGAAATTTTATAATTTTGATTCACATAACGTCCAGTATTTCAGGATGGCAAACTATCGGCTACTGAAAAGCTCCTGTAAAAAATGACAAGAGGCGTTATATGATTTTTTACTGAAGTTCGAAATCCTTCTAAATTTAATTATATTTTAAAGGAAAAATGGAAAAACCATTTTTCCATGCACGCATTCCATAGACAATTTTGTTCAATTCAAATTCTGGACTTGGCAAAAGGTTTTCTTTTTTAAAAGATTTATTAGTTAGAAGACGTTTGATACACCTAACATTTCCATTCATAAAATGTCTTATCCGAAAATTTACCGAAACTGCTTGTAAAGTAAGCATAATTCCCCACATCAACTAAAACTTTGTCCAAGCCCTATCTGACATCTAAATATTATCTTTTATTTTATAAAGTTTGGTAAATGGAACATATACGGGTTTGAAGTTAGAAACAGTGGACGCAGCTTTAACAGTTGTTTGGGATCAAAATGGTTCTGTAATAGAAAACGTTCATAAAATCGTAAGAAATGTTTGTTTGAGTACATAATAAGAAGAAAAAGTAATATGCTCTCGAAAGAATATAAGAAAGAATATTTTTATTTACCTTTCCTATAAATTTATTTAAATTAACAAAGTCATAAAAAAATCAATGGAAAAATTTCCCAGTACACAAGTTGTCATTTTTTACATAGAAAAAGCTCTACAGGAGGCCGGAAAAATCTCGATTAAGCACCTGCATCCAAATGCGATTTAAAATTTTTAGGATTACGTGAAACGATAATTAATAATAAAACTACTGTACTAACCCATTTTTATAAAAAAATATTTTCAGTAACTGTGTCATGAGAGAGTACATCTTCCTGCTATGACCTGTCTTTTTTTCCGATTCTAGAAAACAATTTCGATATCGGTAATATTATTGGCCACTTCGGATTTCTAGCGCAGAAATGGCTACTTC
The DNA here is from genome assembly GCA_017591395.1 of Schistocephalus solidus. Lineage (NCBI taxonomy): Eukaryota > Metazoa > Platyhelminthes > Cestoda > Diphyllobothriidea > Diphyllobothriidae > Schistocephalus > Schistocephalus solidus. The sequence goes on along the minus strand of WEDG01014890.1, from coordinate 76,357 downwards.
ATAGTTAAAGCCAAAGTGATGTTTATTATTTACCATTTTAACTGGTCATTGCATCCTTGAACTGAGCGATGAATGGCAAAGATGCTGAAAATCCAACACTGAAATGTAAACAATAAAATCTATCAAAAAATTACCCATGTTGCACGTTTCCTTAGCAAAACAGGATTTTGCTCGGTTTTTTCCTTTGTTTCCACATCACGATGTTTCAAAGCATTTTTATCCAACAAGCTAAAATGGGGATCGCGTCCCCACCCCTTCTGAGTTTCAACATACCCCTTTGTTTTTCAGATATAATTGGTCGAGGAGACCAGCATCCCATCCAGCTGTAATCTACCATCCCATTTTCACTATTGTACTGCGACAACTGTGCTGCAAATATATGCGTGGATGGCATATAGATTTGTGTGTCGAATCGTAGCATTTTCCTTTAAAAAAATATTATTTAAAGCTATAAGCTTTTGCTAATAGTAGAATGGTGGGCACTCGACAAGGATAGCTAGGTCACACAAGCAAAAATAATTGAAAAGGCAAAGAAAGAGCCGATACTTGCTGTCACCAAACTGCCGGATTGGTTATAAACGCTCACTCTGTCGAACGTAATCTAACAGACTACGTGGCTAAGTGTTCACATCACGTGAACATCATGTGGGTACTGAAAACGGGTGCATTTAGGGGAAGGTAAGCACACAGATGTTTCCAAGCAAACCCTACATAATTTTTACCGTAAGGACAAAAGAAACGTTGAGGTTTAGTGTAGGTACGAAGAGTTCGCCAAGGGGAATGAGGACCTGGGGTGTACAGCTTGTCATATGTATTGTTAATTTATATTAAACTGAACACACAAACATCTCGAGGGTTTGTCTATATAGAAAAAAAAATACTGAATTTATGGCAGAACCTGACAAAGGAGAGTTATATAAACTGTCTGGCAAAAATAATAAGTAAGAAATTAATATCAGTCGTCCTTAATAAACCTTTTTGTAAAATACGACCACCAACGTGAATCGAACACTAAGAGACACTGCACTTGAAGCATGTATAAAGCCATGAGCTTGGTTGTACCTTGTCACATGTATTTACTTTAGGATAATATTTTTGTAAAAGTTAAACTAAGGTACCTCTCTTTGAGTCTTTCAAAACGCCCAAATACATTTGCCGAGGGTCGTTTAGACTAATTTCTTCCTACCAGGGATTTAACTGTGATTTGAGTGACCGAAATGGATGTTTATGTGCACAGATACTCCTCATTCCCTAAATTAGAGCTGTCGTTGGACCAAGGAGCAAATAAAGAGAGTTTAATTTAAGACAAATCCCCAAAATATGACACGGAATGCGGTAAGTCTTCGTTTTATGCAATTTAAAGTGCTAAATTGCTAAAGAAACTTGAAATAATTTTTGTAAAATTTTGCCTAAAGTTTATTATGGAGTCTTAAATAGTTAAAGACATTAGACATTTTCGTTCAGATTGTCTACCATGAAGTGCTATAAATAGTAAAAGCTTATGATGCATGAAGTAAAGTTCCGAAACGAGTAAATATTATAAACTTATAAAACGTGATGCTTAGGCTACCAAAAGAGTTTTCAAAACTATTGAAACAGACCATTCATGTTGCTCCTATACTGTCTTTTTAACTGAAATTAATTTATTTATTGTGTAGTGTTTTCTTTCAGTTTTGGCAAAGTTTCTGTTGTGGGTTTCCAGTGTAAGTAGTTGCTGTCTTTCCAGTATACCGGTCTTAATAACTGTATTGTATCAAATGCTTTTAAATGTAACCCGTCGGCTGAAGTAAATTTCCAACATAAGATAGTGAATAGGTAAAAAAGGTTTAAAGGAAGCAATTGTGTATGCATTGTTTCATGTTTGCAATAAATTACCTTTTAATATATTGTGAAGTAAAGTAATTCAAATTTTTGCAAATTTCAACTGGCTGTTGTCAACAGAATATGGATGCCCTTTACTAAGTGGTATCTATACGTCTATATTTCATTCCGCACTGGTTATTTTAGCATGTTAGCGGTTGCCTGAAAGACAGAGAAAACGGCAGTAGACCTTTCAGAAAAAGGTTATGGCCTGTTCATGACAACAGTTAGTTTATTAATCTGCGCTTTTGAATGCATACTGAAGACCAGCAGGAGTCTGTGCGAATGCGACACCTACTGAATATACGAGCTATTCGGAGTGGCGACCCATTTCTTAAAATCATTACTCACAAGCTGGAAGAGGGCCACGAGTCTGAATTTCCGTGTATGTGGATACTGGCGCGTGATGGCAACGCGATTGGACGGGAACCGCTGAAGGCGTTTTGATTGACCTCATCTCCATCAACAGACATGTCACGTTATCCCACGTCATGTCCTAGCACCAAGATAGCGCGGTCAATTTCGCTGTCAAGTACGCCCGCCATCACCAAACCACGAGAACATTCTAACCAAGGCGGCGCAAATCCCGCATAGTCATTGACACTTTCGCCTCCACTTCCATCTTCCCTATTGTTCGACTACAAAGCTGATCACCTGCTGCTGCAATTATACCGTGTCTGATGATGGGCACTAGCAGAAGTCCGAGGTATTAGACTTCTAAACCTACTGTTCTAGCTTTAGACCGGAAAAATTGGATAATGGCTCACAAGTCATCTGCGCACCCAAGCATCTAAGGGTAGATGATGTGGACGGAAAGTAAACAACCGGTGTTCAATTAAATTTCATTTTACTATTACGAAACAATTGCTGTGTAGCTGTTATTGTGCAACCACTTACACATAATTTTACACGAAGCTCAAAGATCATATTCATTTCTGTCATCATGCCATAGGTAAAGATCACCGCAAAGGGGTTTGTTTATAGTTACGCGTAGTCTAGAGGATCTGCTCATGCGCTCGAAGTCACAGAACGCGAAATCTCGATGAAATTCCAAACGTTGTTGAAGGGAATTTCCATTAAAGAGAATTAAACATAATCAGTTAAAAGCCTATTTTAACGACGATTGTTCCCGAAGAGGATAAATATTCAACGCTGCTCATTAAGGTGAGATAAGTTTACCTATCTAGATAACTAAACGTGAAAACATTTTTCTGGATTTTATTTTGTCTTCCATTTTTCTTTTAAACGCTTCCTGATTTATGAAAGGAAGCATTTTTAAAAGAGCACGTAGGGCAATATAATGAGTAAAATCCGGAACAATGCTATAGTCTGCAAAGTATATAGAGAATGCTGAATGGCGAATCTAAAATCTGCTCTAAAAGGTAACGCGTATCCTTTTCTTGATAAAGAGCTTTACTACGGTCAGTTTAAAAATTCTAAAAACGTCTTCCAGCGAGCATCTCAAATCATAGAGTCCTTGAAAGTTGTTTGTTTATTTAATTTTCCAGGTAGTTCGTATTCGCACTGGAACCAATCAGCAGATGGTGAGTTTAGTTCGAATGTAAAATTTAAAGCAGACAATATGACTGTTCTCATGGTTGCCTTTAATTCGTCATAGTAGGCCTATGGTAAAAAAAACAACGTACTGAGTGATCAGTTTTCTTATATGAAGCACAAACGACACAGTTGTTTCTATGAAACAAGGAAAAATTCACAGAATTATTCACCATCTGATATTGTTTAATGTTGTGGAATTTGCTGTTGGACTGCGTCATTCGCGAATGAGGGAGGCAAATGAGCCTTAAATAAATATCCCACGTAGATGGTGGTGGCCTGGTGTTTGACAGCAGTCTCAAACTGTGTACCTTAAATTAACATTATCCCTATGTTCATGTTTTGTCATAGAAAGTTTTTGTAAAATAAAAATATTGCAAATTAAACATCAGAAACTTTTGACGGATGCATGTTCACCTAGAAATCATGTCTGAAATAATTTTTCCACCTTTAATAAAACCAAAAGTTGGCCTCATAGTTGCAATTAGTTACCTTAATCGCTAGGATGATGACGAAAACTGCGTTGTGTAGTTTACAATTAAGTCTGTCCCGATCCGGAAAATTTCGTTTTTGTTTGCAGAATATGTAGATAATTTGTCTTCTATTTTTACAACTGCAAGCAGAAATCTATAGGACCATATATTTGGATAATGTTCTGTGTTTTATAGCTTTAAAAAGACGTAAATTCCGAATTTATGCTTTTAAGGCGTTTCGTAGGACAGTTTTGACAATTAAAACTTGCTGCACTGGAACATTGATTTTTGTTCTGGTGTAAACTGTGAAAAAAAGGTTGCGATCAAACAGATTAGCTGTGAAATCCCGACATTTTGTCGACTTATCAATGGTATTTTTGTAACTGCGTGCTTTCATGCTTTTAGGTGTAGAAGTAGCAACCACTGAGCATCCTTATTTAAATGTGTCGATAGCATCCTTAACATTAATGGTCATTTAAAAGTTTTAACATAGGCAATAAACATAAATGGCATGGTTTAATAAAAAACGGAACGCAACCAAAGTAAAATGTTTGAGTAATATATCAGTATTTACATTGCTACTCTTCTGTTCATTCATAGTCACATAACAAGGTCTAAAAGTATTCAAGGATAGCGGAAATGACTTCAGTTCTCATTTGATAAACTATTGAGTTTTTTTCAGGAAAATAGAAAAATACTGGCCAAGTGTGCCATAGTTCAACTATAGTTTAACGTTAAAAAACACAAAGTATGATAATTTTCAGCATTTTTGTGAAAAAATTAAAAAAACGTTTTTATGTAAAGACGTGTTTTAAAATTGATCGGCATTTACATAGGTGAGTGTAAAAATATCACCAAAACGACAATTTACATGAAAAACATCGCCCAAACATACAAAACTTCGACAAATCCTCACATTTATGTGATATTAAAGGATCTGATAAAGTGATATCGCACGACTTATATTTATTTGTAAGCGCTTTAAAGCATTTAAAATAGCAAAGCACTACTCGATATTACAAGGACACTCTGAAATTGAAAGGACTCCACCGCAAAAAAGGCTGATAAATTTGACACAAGATGAGCTCTTAATATACACAAAATTCTATGCCTATGGTTGCAGCTACCAATTCTTTTAAACATTAAAAGGCAGGCACCGGCCTGTTAACGTGTAACTTTATTAAAAATACTATTCTGTAAGTAAATGTAAATTAAGTAAATGTACCTCCCTGTCATTTACAGTGATAATGGAAGTTCTTTCCGATTTTTGAGCTTAAAAACCATCGAGTAAAATCTGTACGAATATAAACGCCGTGCCACAGCTGAAAGATATCTTAACCCTACCTCTTATAAAAATGAAATTATCTTCCCTGCGCAATGAAATGTAACCACTGCCGTATGCAGGCTAATTTAACTTCACTTTTTCGCAAGATTTCCCTCGTGCTTTAATGAAAAGTTGGCGGGGGAAGGAGAAGGAAAATATTTTGAGGGATCAAAATAAGTTAAACGCTGAATCCGACGCAATCAAGTGGATTGTAATGCAAATTGAATCGAAACATCGTACCACACTCCAACACATTTCGCAAACCCAGGTGCTTAGAGTTGGAGTCTATTTCGATAGTGCTTAAAAAAGACCAATCTGGGTTTTGAGTACCTTTCGGTAGACCAGCTCGTGTTTACTCCACTGAACCTAGAAGGTTGAACGTAGAACATAAGTGTAGCCCTTAACCCGACGGTCAGACTCTCTACCTTTCGTCAGCTGCAAGCCACGATCAGGATTGGGTAAACCGATGGCCACAGAAAGTGGGCGGGCTGTAGGAAGTAATTTACAGCTGAAGTCACAACGCCGCACTGCACTGGCATTTACCATAGGTTGGGCGCAGTAATGGCCGACAGTGGCTGACCGTTATTGTTAGCCTCTCAGGATATCAATCCATCAAAATGCCTAAATGTAGGCCTTTTAGAAAATCTCAGAACAATAAACGTGACTATAACTTGCTGTTCTAAGAATAAACCATGTTGTCTTTTCCTTTCCCGGCTTCGGCAATGGGTGGCCTACCCAGGTGTCCAAACGTAATGTCCTTGATTAGAATCTTTCAGAGTGCTTCCACTGAGCCGCAACGCAACTATCACCATATTGTATGTAGATCCCCTAACAGGCGCAATTTATATTATAATATTTAATGCTTCTACCCTCTTAATTTATCAGCATGCAGAATGGAGTGAATTATAACACTGAAATATCTGTGAAACTTTATGTATATCTTCTCAATGGTTCATAAGCAGATGACACAACGTATTAACGAATAATCATCTTAAGCAAATACTTGAGAGTTTTTAGATATCCTGCGGCACTACTTGCTTCCATTGCTCTCATTACGTATCCCGTCTAGTTAGCTCGATCGATTGCCTTAGTGCTTCACAGACAAATTTCACAACAGTAGCACCACTTCAAATGAGAACCTGCAGGGTAAGATGAAAGATCAGCTCCTAACCAATAACCCACTAATTGATCGGCTTTAACTTAGCAAACATACTTTTAAATCACGGGTTTGATCGATTGTGAATGCGATATCGATAATATGTCATAATGCCGAGTGATGGCGCACGACAAATGCAATTTAAACTTTTAAGCATGAGTTTGAACAAACAGTTAAAAGAGTAAATGTAATATTTTGAGGCTAATGGGGGTTTTTTTTGAAAAAGAGAGAGAGGCATGCGTTTGCTTCATATCAAAGATAGGCAAGACATAAGAATAGGCGTTGACCCTTTCACCTAATTCCAGGGAGATAAGTATGCTTGAACGTACCCTATGCGTAACTTCAGTCCAAACCTCAACCTTTAAACTAAAAAACTGACCCTTATCTTCACGAAACTCTTAACCAAAAAATTATTCAAAATCATAATTATCACCTTAATCATAACAGAAAAACACCACTGACTAACATTAAGGAGACCAGAATGGCCATTTTTGGATTTTTTACCGGCATCAGCCAATCATACCCTACTCGAGGTGTCAAGACACCTAAGGACTGAAATCGCGACGTGCTGTCTAGAAGTTCATCACTCTATTAAATCACAGGCTTGTTATCCAATCAATTTTATGACTGGTAGCCCATGACTGCTTGGTGAACGCGAATGAACAATTTTTAACCGACGTGTAAAGTGGGACAATCTTCAGTGTGCTATACAATGGTTAGTTAAGCCAAAAAGAAAAAAACGTTTTCCTCGTTTTGTCTGAGGATTATGTTACAATACTACAGCAGGTAATGACATTTTAGCCTGGAAGACGCTGTAACATCTGACTTAGCTTGCTAGCAGGATTATTTGAATCACATTGTTAAACCAGATTTTTTTATAAATTTTCAGTTTACCAAACATGACTTCATGAAATAACGTAACGTTCCAATCTTCATTCATTTCCTTCAATACAACGACATAATGACAGAAGAAAACCACAAGCGTTATACTTAAGTATGAAAATGCCACAGGAATAGTTAAAGCATTCACTGATCATTCGTCAACGTAAAATTGCAACAAAGATAAATGAAAAGTAATGCTTATGTGACCCTAGTAACCGGCAAAGAATGCTTCTTAGACCAAATTAACAAGCGAAAATGATAGGTAGGTTTGCAGAACAGAACGGTGGCAGAAGGGGTTGGGCAGTTTGAAGGACTAAAATGATGCTATAGCGTTGGCAAGGAGAGGAAATTTATATGCCTGCCATCATCGTTCAAGTGAGTTGTTTTTTACCGTGACTTAAGCTTTTTAACACGCCTACATATCTAGACCGACACACAGGTCAACCTCATACTAGCACTATCTATTGTGTTTGTTTCAGCCTGGCATTCCTTACAGAAATGATTTGCTTAACTCCTCACATCTTCGTGCAGAAACACAGTTAAGATACCTATGAGAAGTATTTTGTTTATTCAACAATTTCCAGCTTACATGCAAAACAATCTATTCTTTTTGAATTTGAAATACTGTGCATTGTAGTATTTTTATAAGTCAGAAGGCCACAAAGTCAAAAACATGTATTTTCAAACGCATTCGAGCTGCGGTTGGCAGGCTTTTGCACCGAAGGCTGTGCGGTAGATCACTGTTCAGCGTTCTACCTGGTGGGCCTGGTAAAGTGAGGACTACGTTTTGAATTGGAATAAAATATATATACAGTTAAAGCGCAATCGTGCAGGTGCGGCAGTGAACTCTGCGCAAAAAAGCAACAATGGATCGACTCAGTCTGTCACGCTCTATTACTTTACTATAAACCATTTTTCCGTCTTTATTTTCGGTCAGCATACAGACAATGACTATGGAATTTCTTTTCTGAGTTTAGTTTATATCAACATCATTCCTTTCCTATTAATAAGAATTTTGACATCTGCAGGCAGCTCAAAGTTAAATTCTTTTCCAAAAGGTAAGTTTCATAGCTGCTCCTCAGTCAAAAATTTAATCTGTATTATAAAGAAAATTTGATAAGTTTTTAAGTTGATTAGTGGATTGCTTAATCGGGGCACGCCAAGTTACAAACGGCTTTATTACTCAATATTTTTAGGAAGCCGTGACACCTATGCTGTCATTTGAAATTCTTTTATATAATTCCCACATTCATTTAGAATAAATCATGCTGCATAAAAGACATTTACATAACGTTGACGGGTAACTTTTACGTAGTTTCCCTTCAGTAAAAAAGGCAATAGCATTTTAGCGATCCGGAGAGTAAGCCGCTTACCCCGTGTCATTTCTAACCGGAAATGAGGCAAAATGATAAAACATTGACTTGTAATCTGTGACGAGGTAAAACGCTTACAGTGAAAAAGTTAACTTTAATACTCACACCACTATCTAGATGTCACATGTCTCTATGACGAGCAAAAGTGTACTGCTCACCCAACACCTGCCTAAATAAATATTGGAGTATCCATGCTTCGTTTTATGGTCATTATTTGTGATTTAAAAACGCGAACCACATTTAATTCTCTGCTAAATAATTAAGCGTTTTATTTTGCAAAACCATTTATAGCACACACATACATTTTCCTAAAAAATCTGGGTGTCCCTCGCATTAAACGTCAACAGCTTTCACAGGAATGTTAATGTGCTTTACTTAGATGCAAAGCAATAAAACACACATTTCATTTTTGATGCATCCCATCAGGGGTTGATTTAATATGCTTGTTGCGTTTCTGACAATACCGAAACATGTTTACTATGGCTACTTCACTATTATTAATGTACCTCAACCATGCTTTCTACAAATGAACCAATTAATTTAATTTCTCAACTTGTGGTTAAATTGATGCGGCAGGGTTCGTTCGACTAGCGATTTAACTTATTTTATTTTACACTAAGTCGTTTACAGCGGTTAGAAGTATTGGTCATTCAACAATAGAGACCGAAATTTCTGGCTGAATGTCAGAGTAAATCATATATTTCATTTAAAATAATAGAGTAACTGCGTCTTTATTGACATACATTTCTCACTCCTATCTGAAGCAACTCGTTACTAGCTCTACAGCTCAAGTTGTCGGAGTAAAGGACCACTAGAACGCAGGCAATGATCTTGAACAGCACAGGGCTACTACATGTCAGACACCGCGGTTTACGAACATTCAGTCCACTGGCTATGGAGAGATCAGGACAGGTTTGCAATATTAAATTACGGTTCCCATGTACACTGTGAAAATTTCTGTTTGATATGTCAACAAAGTTTTCAAACGTTAGATGAGACTAAGTCACTCTGTTTCCGCTTATGAATGAAATCTCCAGCAATTTGAAAAAGTTTTGTAAACCATAGGCCTCTTTTTTCCACCAACCTAAGGTTGAGTTGCGGATACACAAGATACAGCTCTCCAGCTCTAAATGTGGTAACTGCAGATACGCCATCACAGCAAGAAGAGTGTGGAAGAGTGCACGAAAAAGGGAATTTTTCAAAAAATTTAACAACAGCAATTCTAATCGTCGTCCATAGCTGTGGGATCGCGTTAACAACTTTTTCAGGAATTTCGCAATAGGGTTTAAGTTAAAGTGACTTTCATAGAGAGCTGTAGTTGATATTGGACATAAATAGCTGAATACGTCTTAAAGGAAGACGTGAAAATCTCTACCTTGAAACTTTAAGTCAGCCCAAGGTGCCTCTAAGATATCGTTTAGTGCAACGTGATGGAAACCATCGCAGCGAAACGTGGACAGCGTGCAAGGGGTCTTTATTATTTGGCGCTCAATTGACAATGATTTATCGTCTCAGATACAACACTCGGTAATGATTTAGGCAGAGTAGTTGGTTAGGTATGAACACTTGGACTGATAATGATATGAAAAATTATAGTCATTAAGTAACGTATTGTCATGGCGTCAGATTAACTTTCAAATAAAACTGTTTAAAACAAAGCTGACTTTTTAAGGACTTTCTGAAGAACAAACATATAATATGCAAACATTTTGTTGTACCTTATAAACTAATTAATTGCACATGAGAATCAATTTTCTGTTCATTCAGACTTATTCATGTCTTCGATAGCAGGCTATTACCCGCCTTTCCACATTCTTTTCTCCTTTGTGGAAAGATATAAAGTTACGGATATGACAAAGGGTGCTTATTTAACGAATTAACAGCTATGCTTTACACAGTGGGCTTATTGGCTCGAACCCGAGCTACTTGTGCCTCCAAACCTAGCGTTCAGACTGGCTGGTTAATGATGCTTATAAGCGAGAAACAGTAATTATTCTTTACATTGTCTCTGTTGGCAGTCTTTCACTGCATGTGTTACTTGTCACTATGCGGCTGCCTACGCGACTCTAGATAAAGCAACTAATCACAATGGAACGCAATTTGTGGGCGCCCCTTACAATACACGATAGTCACCTACAAAATAACGGACCCTTCGTTTAGGGATTATATTTTTGAACTAATAATCAACAGTAAATTGTAATGGATCATCCTGTATGCCTAAATATGGACTTTCGTGTGGATGGTTGATGCCAGTTGATAAGCCAGCAATGATCATTCAGCCTCTATTGACTTTGTTGGCAGTCTTTCTTTGTATATATTCCTATTTTTTTCTCGCTAACGGAATATTATCATGTGGACCTTGATGTTGGCATTAATGGCAATGACCGGACAGCAAACATCCACTTCCTTGCATATTTTTGCGACAAAAATTGATAAATACGCAAACGTTTTGTCACTTACATCTCAGAAATGTGTAATCTTTATCGCTAAATGAGTGTTTGTCTCTCTGCTTAGGCCATCGGCTGGCACGTTTGTGTGATTCGAGCCCAGATTCCTTCGGCCTTCAAACCTTGTGCCCAGGGTCCAGTGTCCTAAGCATTAAAGGCTGATGACGTTTATTAAGCCAAAATGGCCATTCCAGTCACTCACGTCAGTGTCGCTATTTCTATCCACGTGTCAATGCCAGTGTCTGTGCGAGTACTTGTTGGGGCCCTAAATTTACCCTTAAATCAGTTGGACGGACGTTCCCGTAATCTGATCGGTGAGCGCTCTGCCAACCATTCTCAAAGTTCCCCAGTAATAGATCCCAAGTAAGCATCAACAATTCGAATGTATTCAGTCAGAGCATGAAAAGCCTTCAGGTATGTTTTGATGAATGTCTTATATGCCCTGATTTAATTGCTTCATGAAGCTCAATAACATGTGGCCTGGTAACCCAAGAGTGTAGGTCGAAATCTATAGAAAACGCCCATTATCCTTCCAAGGAAACAAGTTTAAGAAATGAATCCACTGTACATTATGGATGTTGTCACTATGAGAACGAGTATTTCTAACAGATAAAGGGAACACAATAAGCACACCAAACTAAAATGACTTTTCTTCAAAGTCTCTTGCCAAAAATATAGAACTGCCACGTAGATTCCATCTTCATTGACAAAATAACACTTCGAAGTTGAACAAATGCACTGGACTCGTAATGGTATCCTCCCACCAAACTGTTTATTTGCAAAGAGGTTGCAGGAAACATCTCGTTCTCTAATGTAATGTGCACAGTATGAGTGATGGCTACCCTACAACCCATGTCCAGAGAAAATTCTCGAGTATCGAGAGCATCTTCAACAATAAAAATCCACCAGACTGTGATTCTCTAAAACAGGTCATGCTCAAACTGCTTTTTACTGCGCCTTTCGTTCTTTTAGCCGAGAGTATCTACTTAGGAGAGACCTAGTTAACTCTTACCCATTAGTACTATCGGATGATATAAAATTGGTTTAGTAAAAACTGTCTCAGACGACGGAGGCAACCACGAGACCAGAATTCATATAGAGGAGGGGGGCAGCAGCACATATGCTCCTGACCCTTTATGCAGTGAAGTTCTGAAACGATCATTAGCAAGTAAACCAGTCCAGCATCTGCACTGCCCACAAGCCGGCGTCCACTCTGTGTGCAGCATTATCCCGCGTAAATGACCTCGATTCAAAAGGCACCAAACAAACGCCACTTACCGTATCTCGTGCGCTAACCACCTTTTGGTTTACATGGGTCACACGGGTCAACGATTTGTGAACCTCCTTAAGGAACGCAAACTGGTTTAACGTTTTACTTTAGCTCTTGTGTTTGCGGATGATCTTGAGTATGATTGGCGTTTTAAATTCGGACGGTGCTGAGGTGGTCACTGTGGCTAATACTTACCAGCCATGGAAATTCCTCGAAGCTTGGTATTCCCGTGCGGACAGCATCAACCTCCATGTTAAACTGGACATCTTCTTCGAGTCTCTCCGATTGCGATAAACTGAATGGCGTCCACTTTTAAAAGCAACCGCAGCTAATGTATGCCTGAATATGCAGAAATTCATCTGACACGCCATCCTCTTTTTCCCCATCATCAACATGACGAATCATAATGTAGACGGGCGACACCTTCACCAACCATCACAGCACGATGCTTATTCCTTCGCAAGGATGTCCGCCAATTTCTATGGCTTTGTCGTCAAACAGTAGTGTTCCAGCCCAACTGTCATGATTTATTTCATCAGAAAACTGCTTGGTGTAAAATGATTGAAAATATTCTGGCCTAACTCTATTTTCCAACGAGTTTTCTCCTTTTATCTTGAAATGCCGGAATTCGCTCAATTTTATAATTCAAACATAAAAAAATAGCCAGGCACCGGTCTCATTAAATGCGAAGTAAATAATGAAATGCGTTTTCAATTCAGAAGGCACTAAAAAAGGACAGTGTAACTATTGATTATCTTGCAGCATAGGCTTAAAATATTGCAGGCACAAAAGGTTGCTCGCTTTTGTATGCGCGTCTTTTGACTCGCTTGCAACAAGAATACTCGGTAAAAAATGAGTACTTATTTAACCTGTTTTTCTACAGGCACGATGCTATCGGAACCGATACTGTAGGTCTTTTAAAAATGTCATAAAAAGTAAAGATTTTACGTACGCTTTTTATTAAATATACTTAGATTTACAGATATATCGAAAATCAGTAGAAAACAGCATGCTACTTAAGTAGTTACTTTAACATAGCTTTTGTCTTTTCAGGGGACCGAACGGACATGCCTTCAACGTTGGCAGATAGGTGTATCAAAAATATGTTTAAATTAGGCTGCAAGAAAATCAGTATAACAAGCTGGTTGCAGTCATCGTTGCTAATGAAAACAAGGTTTTTTCTTGATATATTTTATATTCATTGAGATCGGTCACTGAAAGGCTGGTATGCATCCTAAGGTTAGGCCGAACATGTGCCATGGGATAAAGATCTGTAGGGGTGTCTTGCAATGGTCGCCTTAACAGGACACGGGAAAAGGAACTGCCCACAATACAAGATTCTTTGCGCTAAATTCTAAGGATTTTGTGTTCAATATTATGGTGCGAGTTAGGGTTGGTGTTTATTTCGAGCTGAAGGTCAGAATTGGGTAAAGGGTCATGATTATGCAAAATGTTTTTGGTTATTGTCGAGTTAAAGGTGAGTTTCATGTTTTGTTGGGGCTAGAGCTTGAGTTTATATTAGGTTGAAAATTAAGTTCAATGTTGGGATTAGTTTTAGCGTTAAGAAAAGAGCATATTTACTCTTCCTGCAATTTACCATTTTACCACCAAGTGTTAGATTTAATTTCTAGTTTGAGATCAGAATTGGAGTAAGGATCATGACTGTGCTTAAATGTTAAGTTTATTTTCGTGTTTAATGTAAGGTTTAGGTTTGGAGGATGACTAGGGTTAAGATTAAGGTGTCAGTTTAGTTTTATGTTAGAGTTAGTGTAAGCATTAAGACACGGGTATATTCACCTTTCCTGAAAATCACCGTAAGTCCATCTATTTTAAGTGAACAGAGCAGTTTCTCTTCCTGAATCCTATACAGTTGGCCATAAAAAGCCGCCCTTCCTTCCGGACTGATGACGATTTTCAATTGGTGGTTTACGCATCCTATAAATTCTATGGAAAATTAGTCATCCTAGTGCATAAGACGAGAAAAATGTTGTGTGTTACCTTCATACAGACGAAGAATGCTCAAAATTAGCCATGCAACGCGAAAAATATAAAAACTAATGGAATATTTAACGGAGCAATGAAACGATCCCTACCTACCAGTTTTCAATCCGTTGCCAGACTCAGAGCATATATGTCAGCAGCTGTTGGCCTGCTTAGTGCACTTGAAAATATGTAGTTTTTTAACATTTGCGCCTGTAGGCAGTTAGCGTTTTCAACCTCGTTTTCTGAGCGGTTGGCCTGTCCTCTTTTCCCATCAAGTTTTTAGCATCATCCAACCCAACATCATGGCTGACGCATGATTCATTTGAATGTGTGACCACGATGAATGCCCAGGTAGCGAAAATTACCACTTTAAACGTTCAGAGGCCCGCTTTAGTTATTAAACCGGATAGCGGTGATCACATCGGCATATCTTTGATTTGCCTTTGCACATTCTTTTTGAAGATGCAGTACGTCTTGAGGCAATAATTGAGGATTTGCATATGTCCCTGTTGCGATGTTTTGTGTGCCTCAGTGTATTGGCTGTCAAGAGGGTCAACAAATGTTTTAATGAATAAAAGGCTGCTAACACAAATAAAGAAAACGCTCAATGCATTATGGAATAATGACGAGATGACAAAAGCAGAACAAGTGATCACCAAATCGACCGATACGCCATGGCAAGACACTACAGACTACCCAACGTGCACAAAAATGGAAGACCATTTCTTCCTATCATGTCGTTTAACGTTATACCAACATTTACCTTGGGCAAATTTTTGTTCTGACCCTTGAACTGCTTAATCTCAGGTGCCAATACGTCACGCTTGGTAACTCGTCTGCTTATAAATTATGTGTCCGAAAATATCTGAACACGTTTATTTTAAGGCATGCCTAAAACAAGGACAAGGCCTTTGCGGGTTCATCTTGTATTTGTGTCTATTAGGTGTAAATGTTGGTGTGTAGAACACGTGATTTTCCTCTCAACTTATTATCATATGAAATAACGTACATCAGCACAAATTTTCGAGTTGGCATTTTAAAGGCTTTATAATTTTCGAAAGGACTGTAAATTATTGGATCTGAAATTACTAGACTTTTCTGATTCATAAACTCTATATTTATGCCATTTGGCAACAAAATATGAAAAAAAACATGTATTTGGCAGGCAATACCTACCAAAGTTAGCATTTGAATCTAAAGTAAAATGTTTAAAAATAAGTTATTTATTATTTTTTCCTGAAGTAGCTTTCAAAAACATCTTCGTCCAAATGGGGCATTTTCGCACCCAAACGTCATCCACTTTAAAAAAACGTAAGACGTCCTAGTTTTCTGAATAGGTAGCTTTGCTTCAACTATAAAATACAAAAAAAGTGTAAATTGCTTTATGCTTACTGACCATTATTATTCCTTTTCCAGTTGGCAAAAAATATCCGAGTGATATATATTTTTCTTGGATACAGACATCCCAAAAACGGCAAATATGTGCAAGGTGCTTTAAATGATTAATTTGCATAAATACTTAACATTTAATTGAGATTTATATTTTGAATGATGTAAGTTATTAAAGATATACAAATTCAAAAATGTAATTTCATTTGGCCTGTAGTTAAGAAGTCCCAATATGTCACGTTTAATTTTGAAATCCTTTCTTCGGTGCAATACCGTATACACATACGCAGACAAAAGTGTTTTGTAAAATGGTGGTAATATCTTTTGATACATCTAACTTCTTATCTACAGTGCACGTGTTATTTTCCATTTTCTGTACCAATAACTTCCATTGAGACAAAAACGCGATTATCCGAGCAATCCAGCACATGAGAAGCAAGCCACGCTGCCGCATTGACGTATCTAAAAGAAAGATTTGCAGGACAGTTTTATATCAAGCAGAGTGGTGAGAATTTTTGCTTAAGGTGATAAGCTCGTGATAAGAACTTAATATATTTTTATGCATGCTTAAATTAAAATGATGGCCTTTTATTCTAGTAACATGAACGTTAAAAAACTCGGAAAACATTTTATTATTTTGATCCAGTCAGTGACTATCCAAAGCTGCCTCATTTTAATGACCCTACTACTCAAGCATTTTAAAATTTACCTTTAAAATCTTTAAACCTCGTGGACGAAGGAAATTGAAGTACTAATACTTAACGAAAACCTTAAGGGCATTAGGTTACAAGGCCTGCAGTAGCTAGTTCGTCATTGTAAGTCAGTCAAAAAGAGTATTTTTACTTGAAGAACATTTAACATCGTCAAAAATCAAGTAAAATGAGGTCAATTACAAAAATATTCATAAATGTAAAAAAATTTCTCCCAAATTATGAAAGCCATAAACAAATTTGCGGGCTTTCAGCGTCTGATTTCGCTCCACTATAGATGAATTTATCCCGATAGTGCTGCTAGATATAATGTATTGTTTGACTGCAGCCAACCGTAACAATCTTGCTAGAAATCTGAAGACTGAATATCAACAAAATCCTCGCTATAAACTTTGTCGTTATTTATTTTAAGGTTGAGCTATGTATAATTCGAATTGAATATATTTTGTCTTTGTGGTCTATTTAAGGCAACGTTTGAAAAATGAAGACAATATTGAGCCAAACGTGCATTTTAAGATGGTTAATGCCCAATTCTGAATCATTTTAACTTTATTATAAATTAAGAAAATTATCAAAATGCAGAGCGGTTAGAAATTGTTGTTAGTATTTGCTAGACAGACCATTGATTTTTCGTGATAAATACCTATTTTTAATATCCAGATATGAAGGGAAAAATTACAAATCGCCAGTCTTTTCAAAAAAGTGCCTAAACTATTCTAAGCATAGATTTTGACTACCATTTAATCGGTTATTTAAGAAACTTACTTTTATAAATTATATTTGGCAACAAATTGAGTTAATTTTGTAACTACCTTCCAATTGAACATTTTATCAAATTTGGAGAAACATCTTAACAAATTAAATTTTAGTTTTTTCAATATTTATGGTGGTAATGAAATAATAGAAAAATTTGATTTAAAAGCAATAATCAGCCTACTTGCATGGGGGTTTTCTGAGGATGGTAAAAACGTATAAAAGAAAGCGATTAACATTCACAAAGAGATCAAAGTTATGTCATCTAAGAACAAGCCGTCAAAAAAGTGACGACCGAAATCCCATATAATTTACCATAAATTCTTTTGTAACGCAGTCAGATTTTTACCCGTTCAAATGTCATAATATGCACTGACATTGTTCAATCTGATAACTTTTGTCCATGCCTTATTTCAATGGAATAGCTCAATGAGGTGGCTGGTTTCTGATAGATTTCTGAGTTTGCAATTCTTTATAAATTGCTTATATTTCGATTTAATTGATGTCGTAATTTTCAGAATTAAGATAAACGCACCAGAGTAGTAATATGGTCTCTTTCTCAACACTGCGCAGAGTGATCTACAAGAGGCTATTAATGTGGTTCAAACCATTAATCTCTGATGTTCAATTTTTTAACCACGCGTAGTATGTCTAGAGAAAGACAGGAAAGAACAAGATGAACCTTTTCTTCACACGATATACTCAAAGGCCTAATTACACTCTAAGTCTCAGGCATACCATGAAAACTAAATTTTACACTCTATTACTCCACACCTGTGAACGTCACTTGAGAGCGTTACACCCATGATTATATAAATGCAAAAAAAGACGCTTTACAACTGAGAGTTAAACGCAATCTTGGAAACAGTTCACAGGACGTTTTTGTGAAAGTTATACGCTGACTGCCCAAACAGCAGGACTAGTATCTTCACTGATGACAAAGAAAATTGTTGCTAAATCTTTTTACACCAGTTTTTAAATATTGAGTTTATTTAAAACGAAAAATATGCATCTTCTACGATGTTTTAACGCCCCTCAAATTAACCAAAGGCATCGAAATAAATTATATTTTAAAGTTAATCATTGTATTTTTTTAAATTATTTCAGATTTATTCAAGTTACGTAGTGTAAATACGAAAACATATTAACCTTCATTGGTGCATACAAACCCCTGCTCGTCTAAATTATTTTAATTTTTTATACGCAAAAGTTTAAATTTTCCAGTCAACTTTTCTTTGACGATAATAAGTTTACACACATCGGTGTACAAAATTAAAATGCATAAAAAAAATCAAAACACTAAAATTCTGAGAATCTGTCACAATAAGGAATAAAAAGGTTTACTAAGGTAGATTCAATTTATTCTACGTTTATTTGCCGTACCCTTAATATACCGATTTTATCATTCATCTCCTTAGTTTTCCGCATTGTTCTTTAAGCAAATACGTATTTTATTTGTTGTTGGAAACTTCGATAAGTATAACGAGTGTATATTTACAATGCTTATTACCTTTTCATACTATCCTCCTTCAAGCACCCAGATATAAAAATGACAGAGTGTTTGTTTACGTAAGGTTTTCCAGTATTTTATAAGTGGGTCTTCGTTTTCATGCATTTGTGTAGTTTGATGAGCATTTTACATGTTTTCTGCAGCCGCCCTTCGCGTTCAAATGGTGCCTTATCGTTGAATTGAACAGGGGTATACAGCAATAAATAATTGGCTTAATCGGATAAGAACACCCATTCTTGAGCAAACTTGAACTCCCTGCCCATAGATTGTAGCTCAGATGACTCCGTCATTGGGTATACGCAGGCCTTGCACATTCTCTCGTGGCTCCAAATTCCACTGAACTGTCCAAGCTTTTCAGAAATTCGTCAGATGAACAAAGAATTAATATAAATCTGAAGGTCAAGATTGATTTGAAGCAACAACAGGCTTACACGGTCAGAATGTTGGTAAGCAATCAATCTTTGTTCTTTAGTAAAATAACGGAAGATTCACACAGGTTAAAAGCAAGGTTAAATTCAGGTTTTATTTCCATATTTAACATTCGTCTTTCATCAAAATTATTCTAACATATGAACTTAAGATCCACATTTGTAAGTTTGTTTAATTTATATAATATTGGCTAAAAGGCTTCCATATAAAAAGCCTAGCTCCTTAAATGCAAATACTGAAATCTGACAAAATGGCAACATTTCAGCAAAAGGTCAGGTAAGAAAGAAGTATACAGAATGGGCCTGCTTCCCAAGAGTTTTCGATTTTGCTGTCTACTTGGTAATCTTATATTTTAGTTTTACTTTTCTCAAGTGTATTTTCCCGAGCAAAATATTCGTCAAATAGTAAGATCCATAATCTCTCTTTCTTTCCATTTTAATGTGGTGGCGGTAATCGCGGTTGAAAAGCTTCCTTGACACAGTATAAGAGCTTTCAAATTCCTGCTAATGCATACACCATCGGGAAATAAAATTGAATTAGATTAGGCAGCATCCGCACCGTCAATAAGAGAGCAGTGAGCGTAAACTTGGTTCATACATTTTCAATAAAGCCGAAATCTAAACATGAAACATTAATATCACGGATACAATCTTAAGTTTATAGTCACAATATCGAGAGCGAAGGCATCCAGCTGAACCAAATCAACTAATTAATATAAAGAATTTTAATGCCTTTGGTAAACGCACTTTAACTCGTTGAACTTTACTCATAACATATAAATTTGCATTAAAACCGCGTTTTACATGTTCATTTATTACTTTAGAGTTCTTTTTAGAAAGAAAAACTATAGCACTGCTTTAATTTTTCTAGTCATCATGTCTAACATGCAAATTTTCACACAAATAATTTGCATTAAAAAATAAACTCTGTTCTAAATAAAGATGTGTTTTGAGAAAAAACTGCTTTTTGAGTTACGTCCTTTCTTTTCAATTCTACCGCAAGAGACAAATTACTTTTGCCTTTAATTTGCAAACCATCTTGTTCAACTTCTAGATTTGCCAATCAAATTTGCATACAAACGATGTGTACTTAGATTAGAGTCACCACGTCACATCCGGATGAAGGATAATGTTAAATTATTCGTCTGTAGAATTGGAGTTTTGTTTGGTCGGCCTTACCCATCTGGTATGTGTTTTCTGAAGTTGTGTATGATTGTGCATCATGTTTTATGCGTCAGCTTTACGGGGCAATGTTTATATTAAAACGGTGCGCTCCTATTTTGTTCTGATGTTTGACCATTATTGTGTGCGCAAATGTGTATTTCTACATTTTCAAAATTTCATATAATATTTTTGGCATGCTAAAACAAGTTAAATGAAAAGTCAATAAGTTTCCAAAAACAAGGGAGAAAAATCTTTCAAGAAAGAGGAAACTATCAATTCAACTTATTAACTATGTAAAAATGAGTGCAAATATTAAAGTATTTATTTCTTCACAGCAAGTTTAATATACATGGTATCATGCTATAAATGTCGTTGGATTAATCGATAAACTTTGCCGATCAAGTTCATTAATTGAGTGACATTCTTTTCACAAATTCCTGAGCTTGTTGAAAAGAATTTTATTGAAATGTGGTAGAAGAAACGGTTGCCCTTCTATATAGTAGGTGATCTCCAGGAAGTCACTCATGTACTTACATTCGGTGATACAAACGTTCACAAAAATGGGTACCGTGCTTGAGAACAGTTTCCAATAGCATAATTTTTAGCAGACATTTGGGCAAATAATCCTCTTGCCTTTTTCTATAATAAATTTATACTTGCAATTTAAATGAAATCATATCATGGAACATGGCAGCCGAATGTCTATTCAGAAGGTCAGTTAATACGTTGTGCACCAGAATTTGCCATCACGTCTTCTTCTTTTGCCACTTCGTTCTTTTAAAAAAGGAGGTTAGGCCATTATTCTAGACATGCAATATTGAAAAAAATATTTAAATTGGTATTTCCTGAGAAATGTGATCAATGGATAACAGTGTGCATAAAAACTCATTTTTTTAATTCTAACAAATTTTTGAAAGTAAATATAAGCCACAATGTGACCTGAACAGACGATATTTTAAACGCTTTTAGCCAAAGCAAATGCATATTTTTAGTTGCGAATGCATTACTCATATTTAGGAAAATAAAAGCGAAAAGATATTTACTATAATTGTTTTGACCAGCACAAATAAGTTTTTCAATAATTAAATTGAGATGCCTCCTTATCCTTATCGTCTAGTCGACGTTTGCATTCTTATTAAAAATGGTTTTGATCCTACAGAGGGCAACATGATTGCCAGCTTTCTCAGTAACTTTTTAAAGTAACAAAAGGCCTCGTCTGAGTCGGTGGTCAAGCTTACACGCAAGACGTTTGTCAATTATAACCGGCGGAATAGCAGGCACAATAAGCTAACACATTAAACTTTGCTACGCTAATCGAAAGTCATATAAAAAAGCACATGCTTTTCCTTAATTGCATCAGTATGGTTGAATGTCTTTTTGTTGTGGTTGGTTTGTTGTCGGGTGTCGGAAATAATGAGACATGATTTTTGGAACCAGAGCATTCTTTGGAGGCCATTCAGGAATTACAGTCGAATGTTTAGCAGAGACCGAATAAACCAGGACATTATATGCCCAACTACTGATTTGACGCTGCATATTAATCAAAGGTGTTGGCTCGCGCATTAATTATAGATTTCTGAACGTTATTCGATAATTGTTTGAGTCCCGTAACTGATCGGCGGTAGTCCATCTACTTATTGGTTGATTGTCCACAGTCGAGTCATTAGGTCCTGCAATTTAATCTCGTGTTTTAACTTATGGAACATTTTGCTCCCAAAAGTTAGGGTTGTAAACAGTGCGTGCTCATGCAGACAATTAGTCTGTCAAGGCAAATTCTCCAAACAAAATAGTAAGGTGAGTGGTTATTCGGCCGAGGAAATGAGTAATATTTGGGACACCATAAAACGGTATTAGTTTTTGATTGCCAAAATGCAGTTATCTCTTTCCCATTAAATTAAAAGAATGGGGCGTGGACTTCATCAAGCCAAATATCTAGTTTTTATTTATTTGGATAAGAAAGTTCGGTAGAGAGGAAAGGAAAAACCTTTTTCCTCCATCTCGTTAATTTCATGGTCACTTCCGTGATCGTGCATCACGTATTGTGTTCAAATTTAACTGTGGGTTTCTATATATTCTAACTGTAAGCCCACTTAAGTAAGCCCTGTTTACTCTCTAGGGTCAGTTGCTTTAATACAAATATTTTGATAAGGATGAGCAAACGTGCATGCGAAAAAAATAGCTCATGTTAAGGAATTTGAACATGACGCTAGGCTTAAACTAAGAGAACTTGGTATTCATTAGTAAATGGGCACTCAATGGTAGGTAACTGAACTCACATGTAACATGAGGCTTACTCTAGAGCCCCGCTAAATGTTGTGCAGCGGCTACGTTTATAGGTAAAAGAAAACAGAACATAAAATTGTCATTTCTGGCTTATTAGCCATCATCTTTCCACCCTCGCAATTCCAGGGGTTGCAACACCTGAGGTTTAAATCCGCGTCATGTAGATAAGAGTCTAACGCTTTAATAGTTGAACCATTGGTTCGTTTCCTTACGGGTGTAGATAGAAAATTTTCACTTCGGATGATAGACGCAAAGCACTATTTTTATTCCTGATCGTGTATACGGCTAAATAATTAACACGCTGGAATTCTAATTAACAGGTAATGCTTTCGAGCCTTAACAAAAAGCCTGAGAGTGGTTTTGTTTGGCTAAGGACGGTTAAGAAACGAGAAATGGTCTTTAGTCTTTATTTCCTTTGTCAGCAATGTTCTTCTGTGTATAGCTCAGGCTTGTTAACTTAAAAAGGCAGCATTATTATTAATCATATGACAAGTGCATATATTCATTTGACGGTGAGACTTATACATAAATTAGATATTTTTTAATCAAAACTTATCAGAAAATATTAAGCTTTGCATGCCAATAAGGAACTGTATGTGTGCGATTTAATACAATTAAACTTGTGGACATAGATAAAAATCAACTGAAATATCTAGGCAGTATGGCAAAAGAGCATTTAAAATTATCGCATTCCTTCTGGGGGAATTAGTCCATAACCTTTTGTAGAACTTTAAATAACAGAAACATATAGGTTATATGCTTACTGCTACCATCAGATTCATAAGGGTCGTCAGGATTTTCAAAAACTATAATCTACTTTCAACGTCAACGTAAATTATGTGTTATTTACCGTCGTTGAGTATGGTCAGTCATATATTTTCAGACTGCCGTGAGCTTTGAACTCTTTATTATTTGATAATTCTTCGGAACTTCATATGTCTTGCGCAAAAATACTCCAACTTGTCCACGTTGTAGTGTTTACATATAATAAGGACTGCTATGGCTTGAGTGTCTTTCATAAACACAAAAGCGTCAAATAAGTGGTGAAACGTATATCGCATCCTCCCATTAAATAAACCGTTTTCCTCCACCTACAATAGTTTAACTGCTCTAGTTAAAGGATGCATCCGAATTCGCGCTAGGGATAAAAACGCATAAGTGCGCAAACACTGCACTTGTGTGCGAATAGATAAAATACCCTCTCTCCAACGTTTTCGGCACCATTTGCAGCCACGGTATATTCCATCGCGCAAATTTAGAAGCAGTTACTATGCTGATGTTCAGTCTACCGATTTAAAGGTCAGATAGCAAGGCAAATGGCAGGTTTTTGTAGTGTTTTCCCGTTATAACTTTTGATCAGACTAAGCAGAAAATTTGCAAAGGAAAGATTTAACATATTCCATTCAGACCATGACTATGATAATGTATAGAGTAATTGAGTTACATTTAATGCGATTATCTAAATGTTAAAGAATACAGAAACTCATTTTTGTCATACGTACGTTTCGGACAGATTAACGCAAAAACTCGAACGATATTATTCCGTATATCGTCTGGCATGAAAATAATTACGTAAATAGTTGAGTAGGGGGAAACTAGTGAGATGAATAAAAGGGCTATCGAGGGAAATTCCAAAGGAAGGTAATGTGGTTGATGTGCTTAGGTGTGAGCTTTATTGAGCCAGTTAAAACAAGTCTAGTCATTGGTTCGTGGGAAGGCTACCATATCTCATAGTAGAACAGCTAGTAATGAAAAAGGAAACCTAGTTAGTTACGTTTTATGGCATTTTATGTATCACAGACCATAGCAGGTTAGCTAATGTATTACGCATTGGACTAAAGACAACTCTGAAAGATTGATCCTATAGTGACATTATACTCAAAGTGGGCACGATTATATTGTCAGTAACTGGTAGTTCCTATTAAAGTCAGTATGTGTCCGTTTCTTGCTTAGGTCAATGACCATCTGTATGCATCACCAAATATCACTCTTATTGCAGATGTTTAATAAAACATACCAAAGGGATTTGATCATATCCTAATGCAAAGTGTTCGCACCCTTCAAGAAATATGGCTTGCGATTCGACCAATAAAGTCACGTAGCACATTTAAGGTCCATTTCAGCAACATAAGAATATATTTTCTGACACTGAAAAATGCATCGAACATATAGTGTAGATATCTAGAAGCAATCAGTTGAGTAACCTCAGCTTATATCGCTGGAACGAGAGCTTTTTTTTTAGCCTGATGTTTCAAGTGATGCATGACCACGGAAGTGGCCTTGGAATTTACGAGATGGAGGTAAAACACTTTTTGTATCTCCTCTTTACCTAACTGTCCTTTCCAAATAAATGTAAACCAGATATTTGGCTTGATGAAGTCCACGCTACATTCTTTTAACTAAGCGAGAAAACTTAAACTGCGTTTTGGCAATCAAAAACTAGTACTGTGGTATGGTGTCCAAAATATTAGTCATTTACTCTGTGGAATAACAACTCACCTTTATATTTTGTTTGGAGAATTTGCCTTTAAACTGAAAACAGTAAAATAACAGTTTCTTCCATTTCGTCGTAGCACAACTAAGCTTCTGTGTTTTCTCCCAAATTAACATCAGAATGAAGTAGACTTTCATCTTCTCCAGGAAGCAGATTTTAATTACATAATGAGAATTTACGTGGGATTTTAAAACAAAAGTTAATTACTTTGTTCCAAAGGTTTTTCAATGGCTGACGGTCACACTTTGATAATTAAGTAACCTATCTGACTAAAGGTGGACTAGCGTGTGGTAAGGTGTTATTTTACACTTCACAGTCACGTTT
Organism: Schistocephalus solidus; assembly: GCA_017591395.1. Lineage (NCBI taxonomy): Eukaryota > Metazoa > Platyhelminthes > Cestoda > Diphyllobothriidea > Diphyllobothriidae > Schistocephalus > Schistocephalus solidus. Next base: position 50,980 of record WEDG01014890.1, on the reverse strand, counting down.
TTTGCCATCCTTCCTGTATTTCCGAATACCGAATAAGTTGGTAAAATGATCATGTGGAGCTGGATTGGGATAGTTGTTTGTTAGTTAATAAATATGAAATAATATAATCGTTATTAGAAGCCATTGCCTCATTCTTGGTTGTCCTTCACATAGTGCGAGATCCCATAGTCCAAAGTACAACAGGAAGGAGTTTAGCTCCTCTACGTTGGGTCCAATTTACTGTGCCTTGGGCAAGTCAGAAATGTAGGTATGTAAGATTGTATTTTATTCAACTATAAATTCATTGGAACACTCCATTTTGTAGATGACACATGTTTTAAGGTCAGGTATAAACGCACATGGCAACAGATTTGAAGTGTGATTCCTTTCGAGTCTTTGTGCCACAATATTGACAACTTTAATCCTTCATCAACCTAGTAATCTTAGTCTTCTCAAGCGTGAGTCTGGCATGGTTGATACAAGACAAAAGTTATGAAATATTAAGCAATAATCAAGATCTCCGGCCAATGCTTATCCAAAAAGTTAAACCAATCTCTTTAAGAAAACACCATACCAAAGTGCCTGTCTTACAAGCCTCCTGATCTGACACAGTCGCCAAATGACCAGGATACTCATCCAGAATTTTCACCTTCAACTAAACAATAGCCATGCAGTAATGAGAACTTCAGTATGCTCGACACCCACCACTGTAATGAGGCAACAGCTGTCTCATAAGAGAAAACCTTGCTATCCTTGGGACAACAGAAGCGTGCGAACAGAGGTGCAGACTCATTGCAAAATTCAGGGCACTGCACACCGCACAATACTCGGAGAACGAGTAAAAGGTAGTACACAACCTCTCGTCAAAACCAGTGACCGAGGCCAAAACAAAATTTACGTAACGTGGATCTGTCTTTAACACAACCAATGCTGATCTGGTCACCTGCATAGCCTCCTTCGAATCGGCTCTACGCCAAACCGGTGTCACAGACAAAGCCAATGACCTCTCACGACATCAATGTACCTCTGCTCATGTCACACCTATAAACAATTTGCTGGTAAAAGAGGAGCAAACGGCCTTAAAAGAGAGTTAACAAAGGATGTATAAGTAGTGATTTTACCTGCAGACAAAGGCCAGTCAACGGTAGTCCTCGACAAGTTGGACTACCGAAAGAAAATCCGAGCAGTCCTTGATGATCAGGGGTCCTACAAAGTCAGCGATGCCGCCAGTCTAAAGTCATACATGGCAAAGGTAAGCAGCACCTTGACTCAATTAAAGAAAAACAAAGTAATCACCGTCAGGGACTGGTATATGGCGAAGCCCACAGAAGCAACTATGGTAAGTTTCTATGGCTTCCCAAAAATACACAAACCAGACGTTCCCCTACGACCAATCGTCTCTTTATGAGATACGTTCACATACGGGCTTGCAAATCGGTTATTCAAGAAGCTAAGGTTCCTCACGGCGAGCTCAAAAACAGTAGTTTTCTCGCAAAAATGTCCTTCGACAATATGAAGTCGGTCATGCTTGAACCGAATGAGAGGATGGTGTCATTTGACGTTACCCACTCTTCACGTCCATACCACGGATCCTTGCGGTTTATATAATTTGTGATCTTCACCATCAACATTACGATGGAAACGTGGGTAAGCTCACAGCTCAGGATCTCCTAGAACCCATTAAGCATTGTCTCTAGACCTTCTTCACCTTTGAAGGGATTGAATATGAGCAACTCAAGGGCACCCCGGTGGGGTGGCCCATCGCTGCGCTCAGTGCCCAGATGGTTCTCAAAAAGCTGGACACTTTCGACCTCATCGATTACCACAGAATCGCCCACTATAAAGAGCACCTGAACTCAATTTTTTCGACCTAAGTTTGGGATGGAAGAATAAGTGGTGTGCAAACGTCCGTTCTCGGATGTTCACGTCTGTCACCAACCGGGCGGCAAAATGGAAACGTCAGTCTAGTGAAAACCAACAAACACGTTGAAATTGCAGAGTGTACACTGGCAACCACCCACTGCAACACAAACGAAGTTGTAGGCGCACGCTTTACCAACGGGAAGAAACTCACTGCAGCACGCCACTTGCTAAACGGGACGAGATGAAGCTTCTGCGGGAACTATTAACAGCCAACGGCTATCTAAGCACGTTCATTGCACGGAATCAAATGCCACCGAGAACGCGGAACGAAGAGAGTTTTCAGCCAAAATCATGGTGGAGCATTCCATACATGAGAGGGGTCTCAGAAGCGGTAGCTAGACCCCTTGCGCCTCTCGGAATAGGAGTTGTCCACAGGCCTACCTGAACAGTCTGAAATCACGTGATGCAGCCAAAAGCCCCCATTTCTAATCAGGAGATGTCGGCCGTCGTATACCGACTTCAGTTCAGCTGCGGAATATGCAACTATGTTGGAGAAACCGGGTACAAGCTACAAACGCGAATGCACGAGCAGCTGGCCATACGAAAGTTGCACCTCAAGTCAGAAGAAGCAACCCATGCTGCGCAGATTGGGATCGTCTTTAACTTTGACGCCACTGTAGTTGTAGGCTGAGGTGGCAATCATACCTCAAGGAAGCCTAGATGTCTTTCCGATGGCTCAGTTAACTGTCACATTAATCTGCTGGTCCCTATCTGGATTTAAAAACCATCCTGTCAGGATAGCGTCACGGCATACACACTCGGGGCCACCAACTGTCTCCACGGTCAACGAGGATGGGGGTGGAACACGCCAAAAGCGCAGTTTTTTTACCTTGATATGATAACAATTTTATTCAAATACGCTCTTATATTTCGTGTTTAATAAGCGAAATTGTTCGGTTAAATCCCAGTGCTCACAGCTCTCAGGCATGCGCATCATCTTTTTTTCCACTTTTAATTTGCAGGGAGTAAATTGTTGAGAAATTGTCAAACCTGTCAATTGACGAAAATGGGCTTTGAATAATATAAGTCTGTTTGACTCTGATAGCCCGTTTGTTAACATCAAGTCATTTACCAATAAACACATAATGCAAACTATTTATCCAATATCAAAATATTCCTCTCGTCCACTTTATCCTATCGATTTTTTCAGTCTTCCATCAGAGTCGCACGTGACTCGAGTTATAAGAATGGGATCATCGTTGCGTGAAAATTAATATTCCTTAAAAATCCAGAAATTCGTTCTTTAGGGGATCATAAGGTTGATAGGAGTTGTCCTACCTAAATTCAATCACCTCATGGCAATATTAAGACGCAACACAAATATCATACTTAATCGTTAAATTCTGAGTATTTGATAGTTAATTCATATCATGTTAATTATCTTGAAGCTCGGTTCATTTGCTAACTTGCACACAGTCCATTTAAAGTCCTCTCTGGACGTGAAACTTCCATGCGTGTTTGCTAAATCATAGACCACCTTTTATGCGTTTATCTTGTTCACAAATTATATGGGAGCCTGTCTAGATTGCTCAATTGATCATTCTGGAGGCAATCAAATTCTGCATCTATTATTGCCTGCAAACTTCCCATATGGCTCGCCAATGTGCTGTAGGTGTTGCTTATTCCAAAGAACCCATTTGAAACTGAATTTTTACGTTTCTTATAATATTCGTGAATCGTTTTTTTATCACTCAAAGCTTTTTGGATTATCAACATGTTTGTAAACTCTAGGCCTGACAATCCTCAAGTTATAACGCATCAAATCAAACACAAATGCAGCATTAAACTTGGTAACTGTCGAAGTAGACTGATTATATACACAAATAATTCGTCAAAATGTTTACTTGGTGGTTCGCTTCAGTGATTTCTCACGTTGCAAAGAGCAATTATTTAAATAATAAGTCTAACAGTCAAAGCTGGAAATTGCAATTTAAGTTTTTGATTTATTTCTGGGTAAGTACTCTTTACTGTGAAAACCATCGTCAATAACCTTTCCACCAACAATCAAGAAATAAAATAGTTTCTCATCAAACTGTCGGCATAATACTAATCAAATAAGCCTTTTTTAATAAGTATTTAATATATCTGCTGGTACGAGTTCGCATATATAATATTTTGTCATCATTGCAGAACGCGAGCAAAGAAAGCTTGTTGCTTTGCCAAAATTTTTATTTTATAAACAGCACGTAAAAAATGTCAACGCAAGAACATTTATAAGTAAGACTTTCTGCCGGCAGCACACTTCTGAAGTTTATGTTTTTTAGGAGAGAATCTGGCACGGAAATGGATAGCAGAAGATGACGATGAATAGAAATCTATGGTCTTATGCTAATGCAATCATACTTACACTATTCAGATGAACCGTAATGGTACTCACAGTAAATAGAAATATTCCCTATTCCCTGCCTCTTTCGATTGTCTAAGTCTTGCTCCGGTTCTTAACAAAAAATTCTTTTAATAAACCTTACGAGATTTTCAGAGATCGTTATTGTGTTCAATAGCTTTAGTTACTCTCCGCTTCCCGAGTTAACAAATTGCATAAAAATATGTTCCATTTTAAGCTTTATGGTACTTCCTCAAGTGCATCATTCGGTTGCAGACAATTTCTTATTATTTGACACTGATTATTAAAGTAGACAGCAAAACAATTTTCTCCTGAAAAATTATTATTTTCAATTTCTTCGTTAGACTTATAATTGAAAATTTAGTTTTATTTCGGATGAAACCCCCAAAACACAGTATTTCTTTAGATGCCCTTATTTGCTGTCAAACTATTATATGAGCTAAGTGACATGTTGCTTATGATTAATTGGCTGTGAGCCCATTCCATTTACCTAGCCTTTCAGTGCTCATAAGTGTAAAACTGGTACTGAATATCTGTCACTGGTCTTTCAGTAGCGACGATGAATGCATGCTTTTAGCCATGAGTTTTTTGTGCTTTCAACCCAATTAGCTTTATTCACACAATTCGCGTATGATGACTAAGGTTTTGCTGTTGAGAAGCGTTTTACCTTCTTAGAGAGAAAAATTAGGCTTAAGTTAAAGAAAACATTAAAACCTCGATATCTAAGGGTTCTCTAGTGCTTCTTGCCACGCAGATTAATTGCACACCAGAAACGATATCAAATGCGCTTTAAGCAGATAGGCAAAGGTAATCCAAATACGGCACTAAAAAAGTAACATCAACGGCGATGAACCTGCCATTATATAATAACTCTCAGATAAAAGAAAAGAATACTGTGTGGTATGCGTATCTGAGGAGTTGACCTCTGAGTTAAAAAAGAGCAAACAAAAATGATAGTGGGTAAGGAAAAACAGAAACTGTAGGAAAAACAAATTCTGAGCACCCGCAAAGCACAAGCAACCATCGAAATCTTGGAAAGTAATTAATCAAAAACGGAAAAGATGGTGGTGAATAATTACGTCATGATTTACGAAATCATAGTGAGCAATCATTAGATCAGCGACTGGTCAATTACGAATTTCTGAAAAATATTTCTCAGGTATGGTTACGGACGCAGTAAAGAAAAAGCTTATTATATTTGTCCCTTAGAGAGTAAAAGCAAAGTAGTAACCAAAAAATAAGATTCTATTTTTATTTTGGATGAGGGATTTAATCATTCTGTGGGACTGAAAATTCTCATAGAATTCTGCAGAAACTACTTAATTCGGAAAGTATTTTTAAAGCATTGACAGCCGTCCTGATAACCAGTTTCACGGCCCAAATGATATATTTATTTTTAAAGAGTTTCTTAAATATCTAATAAATGGTAGGTAAAGGAAGCATTTCCATTAAACAACAAATAGAGTTTAATGACGATAGCAAAATAGCTCAAATTGCGTTCAGAATTAGTTTAGTTAAATATAATGAATGAGGCTATTTTGAGTTGTTACTGCATGATATAGCATAAGCTTTAAATATGAAACCATTTAAATGTATCATAATAATTCACATTGATGCGCAGTGCTTTCTTACGCAGTGCTTTTCGAGCTTTATAAATAAAAGCAATAATTTAAGACGATCTACTTACATTGATGGAGCAAATACGAGCAGCCCAACTATGTCGCAAACTTCAAAAGGTTGAAGTGTTAAAATATGACTGAAAATGCTTTGCAAACAAGTGCACCAATGAGTTTCTGATCATTTTTTTAAATTCAACAGACAAACATATTATAATTAACTAAATAAATACTAAAAATAATATCCCCATCTCCTTGGCTTGTCCGTTCTTTGTCTTTCATTATTTTCACCAACATTTTCTACAATAACGTACATAAGTACCATTCGACCTAAATGGTACAGTGTCTGTATTGTGTTCAACTTATCGAGAATAGTTAACAGAAAATATATCTCAAAATAAAGCACTTAAATAAAGCACTTACTTAAGGCGTGCTGCTGTGGCATCGAGTGCAGTTTTTTTCCGTTTGTACGCTTAGTATATAGGCAGAAGACAGAGGAGACAGCATACTTTCGTCAGTCATACGTTCGTGCTTATTAGGTAACCGATCGGTTCATAAGGCGTACTTGTCCCGTTGTGTTGCATAACAATGAAGAGGTCCTTACATGCAGTCAGACGGCAAGGATTATTATATGCAGACGAGAGGGTAACAGAAACAGGAGAGCTATCTAGCTTTTTCTCACTTACCCATGTTCAATGAAATCCAACAGTAAGACGGACCTGCATCGGGCTAACACTCAATGACCAAGGAAACCGTTTGTCAGGATCCCGAAAACTATGGTTGATTATTCCTGAAAAAAAACGGCCTTTAAGCTAGAAATAGTCATCTGGGTTATCGTTGCCAATCACTAACACAGTGCCAAAGCTATTTAGAAAAAAGTGAGCATTAAACATTTACTAAATTTAACATTTGTATTCGATTTATACAACATGCATCGTTCAGAAAATTTAAAAAAACAAATAATTAAACGAAAGGACGACGCAACGCTTTAATCATAGCTTATACTGCATTGCGTCAAAATTTAAGTCAAATAATGCAACTTGAATAATTTTGGTAAATTTGAGCACAGCACAGAAATTGAATGTAATGCAATTTTAATATGCAGATGGTTTACTTTATGGGGACATATTTTTCTTGAAAAACCTCGATTTAATAGCTTAAACAATTACAATTTTGACAAACAATGTGTTTTTCCTAGACACTTGAAGGCAATCCTCCTGCTTCTATTTGATTCGGCTGAAGTTCCCGACTTAATCAACTGTTTAAGGGCATAATTAAAGATTTCAGAGAAATAAGAGGAACCAGCATAGTATTACATGTGTTTGGATTACTGCACCCAAAAGGTCATCAATAATTTAAAGATAACGAAAGCTTCTGCTGCAAATTACGTGGGTTTCATCTTTGTCTAGAGTTGAGTTGCACAACGCACATTTGCTTATTATTTTTTTCTATTTGATAAAATAAAAATAGACCAATTTTGGTTGACTTACAACATCCACGATAGAGCAAGTCTATCTAAAAAACGGTTGTAAATACATTTTTTAATTTTGGTTAATATTGCCTGCTGGCGTATAAGGAGATGCTGTAAAATTTTGTCTCGGTGTTTCGGGCTTTATTAATGAAGCATTTGAGTTGACCGTGTATTTTGGCTACATAATCTGTATCGTTATATTAGACTACGAACCAAACGTTTTCGTGTCTTTCTCAAGATCTACTGATTTAGTTTCGTCACTTTTTCAATGAGCACTTGAATTTATAAGAAAATGAATTCACCAAAACAGATGTTAAACCTACTGGGCCAAATGCTCCAGTTAAACTATAAAAGATACACTTTCAAAAACTTCCCAAAATAAAAAATATATATTTATCTTAAAATGTGTAGTACCAATAAGAATAATGCAAAGTCTTAAAAAATGAATGATTTTCTTAGCTCCTTTAGGTAAGGCATCTGTAAAATATACGGTCCAAACGGATATGTTTACAAATTTGAAACACATTTTTGCCCGCGGGGAAAATATCTAGGTAAAAATGTGTTACCATATACAATTTGAGAAAAACCTAATGAAGCGTTTAGGCTGAAATTGATAATAGCAGTTGAGGGCAAGAAAGGCAGTTTTGCCGGTGATGTACTTTTTGTGGGATACGAGTAGGAATATGACCTTAACGACCATCTGCATTATAAAGAGTATAAAAGAACGCATGACCTCAGTGATTATTTGTTAGAAATATTTATTTTGGTCTTTGATTATCATACAAACAGAAATTTTGTTTGTGAATGAGTAATTGAAAACACTGCAAACCATAAAGTCTTCACAGTTATCTCAACGACGATCTAAAATTCATCAGAGTCTAACACGAGAACAACCTATGAAGAACTGTTATGAAAGTAAAGTTATCTTAGGTAAGTGGTATGTGCATGTTGGCAACTGAAAATTCTACCGTTGTTAGTTAACGATCAACATCGAAGCATATTACTTTATAATTACGTTTAGTAATTTTATAGCATAATCGGTAACATCAAGTGGCAACTTGTCGCTACCTCGACTGCATTTCCAGCAACGCGAAATCAGAAAATACAACAACTTTTTCACATGAGACCCTGTGGAAAGCTTTATTCAAATTGTTTACTACAGCGTCACCACCGTAATAGGTTATGTATTTGTAGGGGGTGGTGGCATTTTAATCTACTTTTTAAATTTGCGTGGTTACAAGGGGATTTGACGTTTTTGAAAATGTCCGCTTTTATGAGGGTTTTTGTATTTCTACAAAGCGTAATATTTATTTTAATATTTATATGTTTGCTATATGCTTGTAGGCGTTGATTACAACTTCAAAGATTTGTTCTATTTATACAGTAGTTTTGGAGATGTGGTCAAATATGCTTCATATAGTGTCAGAAATGTGCTGTTATATCACTCGTTGTCTAAGCTTCTATTAGAAACAAATCTAAGACCTACGGCGGCCAGTTGGTTTATTTCAGTTAAAGCATATTTTATTGTTTCAGTGAAATTTAATAAAATATTGTTAATAGCAATTATGAGAAAGGATGAGGCGTTAGGGGAAGTATTAATAGTCATTTGCCAAAAAAGGCATTATCCAACATACACACTGGTCTTGAGAGAAACCTTAATATCTTAGATTCCGAAATCATTGCTCAAATGCATGCTCTTTGAGAGGAATTTAAATGGAAAGGCCAGCGTACAGACAAGTGTTTATTTTGAAATGCGATTTATCTGACAAACGTTTATTAGAACAACATTGAAGTATTTACCAAACAACCAATTCTGTAAGCTAGTTATTAAAGAGAATTTTTTTATAAATTATGAGATTAAGCGTAACAATGTGAGATGCGACTTGGTTTGACTTGGACATTGACGAAGATCCAACAGTGATTGACCTTCAGTTGTGGTTTTTATAAAATAATTTTCAAATGTTTTTATTTTAAGGCAATCTGTAAATGAAGCCATTTTAACCAAAAACGTGCTAATTGCTAAAAAGAATGACTTGATTGTGTCATATATACATGGTTTGCTTCGGTTTTCTTGCAAAATTTAGCAATCGTTTTCATTTAAAATTGCTATACTGATGATTTTACGCTGCATTTGGACTTGAAATGTTAATCTGGTAAGAGTCTGTGTGAGTAAATGTAATGCAATGACTAAAGGCGAAGTACAATAAGCCTGTTTTGGTATTTTGCGAAACATAAAATTCATTTATTCTAGTTTTTGAACGGTTGAAGCTTTTTAGGTTTTTCCATTTTCATCTTTGTTTTCTCCTTTTAGATACAAAAACTGTAAGGCAAAAACCGGAAGTTGGTTTTAATGAACATTTGTATATATATATATATATATATATAAGATTGATTATCAATATTTCATAACTTTTGGCATTTTGCATGAGTTGGGTTACACACTGTATTTTTGGCCTATAGGGTATAACAGCCTCAACTGTCTGTGACCTGTCGGATGCTGATGTGCATGGCATGGGGTTTGTGTTTAAAATTTATTTTCTAATGTTTTGAAATACTATGATATTCAAAAAGAAGAACATTTTGAACTTCCAAGATCAACTTAAAGCTCAAACTCCTACAGTCACATGTAAACTGCATGAGTTCAGCAGCTCAAACTGAGCAACCGTTTCCAATGGAGGTTGATTGGAAGACTAGCACTTCTGCCTAAAAATATAATAATTAATTTTTGCAATTAAAATACAAACTAAAAAGCGTATTGCATGAAGATATTATGGCCAGCTAGAAACTTCAATTTATAAAACAAAATTTGGAGGTTAACTGCATATTGCATAACGACTTAAACAAATCAATTCACTTTTAGTGTCAGATTGAGTAGTCTTACAATTGCTTTATGAGTGAGCAGTATAAAGTACAAAGTGCATACCATCTTATAATGATAATGATATCCTACCAATGGCTGAGGACAGAGATATCTGTTAAGATTCTGTATGGGTTTTTATATAACTCAGGCTAATGTGAAGCATTTTCTTAAAGAGAGTTTATAAAATGTAATGTCAAATATCTGGCCATTCTAAAAACGAACGTAGGTGTACTGTAGTACATTAGTGTCTCCAGCCCTGTCTATCTTTCAGTTTTTCGCTACACGGAATCACCCAGATGACAAGTGGTCTATGAGCTAAACTTGCATCGCTCTGCGAATAACGTATTAATTAAAAATTAAATCGCAAGGCATAAAATATCGGTTTTCAAAACATGATTAACTTTAAATGGGCTGCGAAGTGCAGCCCAGCCTATACCCATGGCCAAAACCTGCATTTAAAAAGATCCTTCACTGATGGATCACAGTTGCGATTAGGTCCTTGAGAATAGTCATTTTGCAGAAATCGTCAACACATTCATTTACATTTAAGTTAGCATAAGAAAGGTGCTGATCGAACCGTTTATCTTTTTTCACTTATGCTGTCTGTTCGTTTGCAGTACCAAAGTAAGCAAAAAGAAAGTACATTTACGAAATTCGGTTATTCAAGCTTAACTATTATAAACTGCCTTCTCTTAGAAAAAGGTTTTTGTACTGATATGAAGTATTTTCTACATTGTACGACTCACTCACGGCCTCTCATTTAAATAAATTTAAACCTAAGATAAGATAAGGTTTACTACATTCTAAGTATGAGTTATTGACCTTTTAAATTTGATTTGAAATCGTGGTTGTATGGTATAAGCTGGTTTTAATGATAATTCTGCATTTTAAGAGGGCCAAAAACCCACCCTTACACGAAATCTTACAAGGGTACTGTCTGCATTTCTGCCATGTAATTCACAAAATTGAAACAGTAAAAACCCAACTGAAAACGAATATTTTGGTCTTTTGCATATCAGGCACTCCCGGCTGCCGATGTTCACGCCTAACGTGAGCCATTTTTATGTAAAAATAGATAATAAAAAGGAGAACAAGTAAGCGTTGCGCGCAATGAGCGTCAATGACCACCACAAAGTGTATGGAATTGTATTAATAAAATCTAAATTTTATATGGAAAATGAACGTTTATTGTTAAACAATAGGGAAGCATGGAAAACAATTAGAAAATACCTGCAACGTACACTATTAATTTAATTAATGAACACATAAAACTAAATGTAACAACAATGAACCCGCGTTTGCGTTCCATCGCCATTTCAAACTTTCCCGATATCAAACTGATGGAAAGTGGGTTGACAAAATTTATTTTCTCTGCCCATTTCCACCTTTGTGAAAACAACTGACCGTCTTTCTTCCTGGTTTTCGACGTAGAGTCCTCACTGAGTCTGTGTGCACGGCTACGTAGTCTGGGTTTAATAAAAATAAGCTTTTTTGAAATTAAGCGTGTTGCCAGAACAAACGGTTAATGATGCAACGTAGACAGGCAAATACACAAAACTAGGAAAATTTCAAATATGTGTCCTATAGGAGGTATCTACCAAACACAAAACTGTCAAAAGTAATAGTCGCACAAAATCTTTTGCCATGGAGTCAACTCCGGAACGGACTCCTTGATAAGAAGTATGATTTAGGATTCAGTAGATGCATGTTAGTTTTTTAGGTCCGCTGTGGGTTTACGCGTCATCTGTATGTGATAAGTATCTAATTTTGCACAGCTTATACGAAAGACGTTTGAAAACTTAGCTGCTAAAAACTAGGTTAAGAACATAAATGCAGTAAGTCGTAAGATAACACAAATAAGGCAATGTTCCACTACAAAATGTTCTAACCTTAACGAAAACAGGACAAATTAGAAGCAAAATATGCAAAAACAATTCAAGGTATCCAATGGGTGAAAAGGTATTAATTGATATGAGAACCCATTTTCAGTGAATATTCGACAAGTCCACAATGTTCAAAGGAAAATCCATCACGCCCTTGTGAAATGTGTCGTTCAATTAAACTTTTTCGTCTGCGAATGTTGGTTTTTATTCGCTCCGGTTGCACTTATAAAGTATTCAGTGATTACATAGTCAAATGTTCCTTACATTAAGCAGTAATCTTGCATTGTACTCAGTGAACTAAGTGTCTTCATTTAAGTGGTGGAGCATTTGCATATGTTTGCCCTTCCTTTTTTATAATTGGCTAGAAAATGATATGGTCCATGTACGATAACGTAGAAACTTATTAATAGTTGATTAAGATCGATTTGGTTTTCTGGTGAGCCCGCAACCGTAGCTTTCTGCATACAACATATCCATGTCAGATTTATAAGTGAATATTTTCCAAAATTGTCACAAATGCGAGCTAACCTGCAGATTTTAACGTGTAGATAATGAGATTTTCGCACAAGCTATTGCACTAATACAAGAATCGAAATATGTGACAAACAGTGTGGTTACCAGCAAACCAATAGTTACTCAAAAACGTCAGTATAAATTAAGCTATATAGAGATACTTCAAATTATCCGCAGTGCTTGTAAGGCATATGTGAAACAATTGATCCTCTCATTAGTTTTCATTTATTTTATAACAGAGGCATTAATCTTTTTGTATTTCAAAAGATGCCATACTTAATCGAAATGCAATTTGTAGGAACGCATTTTTCTAGGCTTGTGAGCTCCACAGTAGGTATTATAAAGCTAGCTACCACGAGCTTAAACGACGATCGACCAGAACCTCAAAGTCAGGAATCGGTATTTTTTGATGTCAGTTTAACCAGCGAGGAAGAACTTAACAACAATTTCATCTTCCTTAATGTTTCCTTTGAAATTTTGCACCAACCTGAGGGCTGGGCTGAATGGATGATTGCAAAATTCTGAATGGAAAGTAATGCCAAATTTAGACTGCTTCCGTGAGGGAGTTGGCAATTACATTTTCATTTATAAATTATTTACATTTACACCAACGTCAGAGAGAAAAACTGAACAATTCTGTCAAAGTAGTAGCGTATTGTTTACCGTGTGGCATTTCACTCCCTTCACTATATTTGAAAGTAACATTTAGGATTTTCTGTGATTAAGAAAACATGTGATTTTGATGTACTTTGGCTAATAAATATAAATGAACTAGGATAAAATGGATAAACAGTTGCTTTGGTTAAGCAGAGCCTCATTTGTGATATTCCACTATGTAATGTCAGTTGAAATATCATCATCCATTAAAATTACTGAAAGGATTTCAGGATAATTTTTATGTTTCAAATTTACTCTAGGTTTAAAATAACTTTACACTTGTTAAGTATGCCTACCTTAACGGAGATCTATAAGTTTTAATGAAAGGACTTTATAGTGTGTCACCTTAAGATAGGTAAAAAGGCGTGTTGTGACCCAAACTCTTAGCAGCTGAATACGCATGCATAATGTTTCCTCCAAACAAATGAACTAATATTCACTGAGTTTAGTAATTTAATTATGTTAAAGACTCAATTTTGTACTTGAGCATAACTTTTACAAAGAAGGAACATTATTGAGCTCTCCATCTTATTCAATGCTTTTTATTCCTTTTAAGATGATGATAAGGGGAAAAGTTTCTAATTTTACTAAACTGAACAAAATATCTTTCCTAAAAGAGTACTTTAATGGTTCCAAATAATTTATTTATATACAATTTGGCCATACTAGCAAAATAAAGTATATTTTCATATTTATTTCTGGAAATGAAACGTTAATGGTCAGTCAGGTTAAACTCATAATAGGTCAGGTAACCCACTTTGTTTACGCAGGATGAACAAAAATTAAATTAATAGAATTCGAACAGAGCACCCAGTTAGTATGAAAAGCCATACATTTGACGTATTTTAAAGAATATTTTATTGTTAAGGTGTAAAAGTGTTCTCTAGAAAAGTAAAAATATGTGTGTAGGGAATGTCAATGCAAACAAATAAATAAACGAAACAAGCAAAGGTTTTTATAACCACAATTTGAGATATTCCTTGATATATATATTCTACAAAAATTCACTTAAAATAATTAAGCAGAAAGTCAACTGTCTGATGTTAAAATATGTGACCACAAATGGTCTAATGTGGACTGGAGGTAATTTATTATGTTTTGGTTTACATTTTTGGAAATGCCTCGTCTGCCACAAGGAAATCAGTGATTTAAGTTGCAAATATGGACTTTAAAAATATAGGCCTGCATATACGGTCATTTTTTCGAGATAGGATTTAGGAATTAAAAGCGAACATTATAATTATGAGGTGCATGCAGAATCATATCGTTTTCTTTGCAACAATAGGCTGCTTCTCCCGTGAACTTAAGGTCTATTTTTGATGATGGTTCAGCCACCTGACTGCCATAGTCCCATTTTAAAATTTAAAGAAAAACATTTGCAAATTTCATGGTTGTTAATTGTTTGCAAATGTTGAACTGGTTAATGTTATTTTCGGCAGAGAAAGTTTTCTAGGTCATTTTTTCTGAAATAAACGTTGTGTACCATGATTTAAGTATAAGAAAAACCTAAAACAATCATCTTTGAAAAGGGTATTTATAAAGTATTTCGCAGATTAATTTCTACGTTATCTGAAAATTCAGATATACGTTGAACGTTTTGCGGTTTTATGCAAGGGTTTGATGGATAATTATAGGTTTTTTGCCGAAAAAGCTCCTTTTTCTAATTGAACTACAACCAAATGCTCATGTTCACTATCTTTAAGGTAGATAATCACTGTCGTAATTATAAACTGGTTTTCAGACCTTGAATATTAAGTCTGTTCATTTTTCTAAATTGTCTGTGCTTAATACCTATGCTTTATAAAACATACTATAAGATTATAAAAAAACATCAAGGTGGCCACTAGATATTGGGATCTCTTCCAAATACCTATTGGATATTGGCAATATGCTTGGAAATCATGGGCAGGCAGGCCAAAGTTTCACCTGTTGACATTCGTTCTGTGCTAAAAAACAAACTTAAAAAGACGCGCATCCTTTTTATTACGATTAACGTGCAAAGTACATGGAATTTATATGAAATTTAAACGCAAGTTTATGATTTATGAACATTGATTTACAGATATTTCCCTAATATTTAGATGTCCTATATAATAGACATCTGGGTCAATTTTGTTAACATTCGCGTAGTAAACTTCATTCAAATAATGGAAAGTTAATTTGTGCTTAAACGTGTTAGCTTGCAAGATGCAGCACTAATTAAAACAACCATAAAGTTGTTAAATATTCCTATATGAATTACTTAAGATTAAATCTAATAACTTTATAACGTCGTTTCAAAAAGATGTCAGGCTCTAGATTTTAAATACATATCTTTCGAGGATGTCAGTTTTCAAGATTGTCTTTGCTTATACGCATTCTTCAAGAAAACGTTTATCGGTCAGTTCTGAAACTGTGTTTTGCAAAAACCCCACGAGCGAAACTTAGGAATCACGTATAAGTTAGAGAGGAACTAGAAGATTGCAGAACAATACTTTGATAAAGAAAACGTTATAAGACTTAAAATGGTAAAAGCAACTTGATCGGTCGGCCTTCTAACAGCAGTGGTTTTCTTATTTATGGAAACAAAGAGTTGAAGTTTTACATAAAGTATCATAAGAAATATATAAACCTAAAGCATGTTTATATATCTTCATGGCCCGTTTTATGTGGCACACAATTTCAAATATTGCAAACAGATTTTAGTGACGTTTATAATTAAAGAGTTAAAAGCCAACTGCGTTTTCGTAACCGTTGAATCTTAACTTAAACAATTACATAGGGATGGCATAATGCAGGAACTTGCCTATCTGCAATAGTGTTTACTCTGATCTTCCATAAGTAGTAACCATCTTTTTTCGGCTTGCTTTGTTCGTTTTTAGACAGGGAAAGATTTGACATTGAATAAAAGTCAGCTTAGTTCTACATTGTAGTCAAAACTAGTTTTAGAGTTCCAATCATGCTGTGAACTTCTGCCCCGCAACTGGTTTGCATGGTGAAAAGTAAATAATAGGGTAGGACGCATGTAAACACATATGTATTCAAGGACCAAATATACTTCAGCTGTATCAGTGTAACCATAACCGAATTCAAAAAAGAATAACAATTTCCGTTTTAAATTGCACTTTTGATATACAGACGACGCATTGCCATTAGAAAATTATTCTCAGCGTTATCGTTAATAAAAGTGTAGGTGACTATCGTCAACCAGATAAATACTAGTGTAAAAGTGTATTCAGACTATTTGAGATAACTGTATATATCCGGTCTACTTTAAGGCACATTTTGAGCTCACGACAGGGTTACGCTGAAAGAGCTAATTCATAATTCCAAACTGTTCTCAAAAACGAAATTGACACTTAAGGCAACTTTTATTTGCATCCCATGGTCTTACTGTCTATGCTTATGAAACTATATTTAACAATTGTTACCTTTTTCGAAGTAACTATGAAAATGTTTTTTACTTGGTGTTTGGGCGAGCGTATTGCAACGTCGCTTAATATTCTCCGATTTTAGACGGCACACTTAATTTTTCAGCGAAAATACCCAAAACATTTCTTTAAAAAATCCAAGTTTTTATTTCATAAGTTGATATCAGGGCACCTGTTTTGCAATCAAACACCAGCTGTTATCCTCAATGAAATTCAGAACCTCTGCAACAACTTGCATAGAGTTTCTCTTTATGCAAATTAAACCAAAAATGAGGATTTCGTGCAAACGCTTTCGGTGAAAATGGATAACAGTTCCGCATATTGCTACATGCATTGAATAGCTGATACGTACTTCAAATTAAGGAAGGTTGTTTGGGTGAAGGATTGGTCTCGGCACAATTTTCACAGGTCTTTTTGCCCTGAATATAAAACAAACTTCTCTCCAGGGACTGGCAGCTAGGTTGCGACTCATCTGATCCCTGAAATGGTTGAAACAGAGCTTTGGCAGGTGCAGGACCTACTTAATGAAAACAGATTCCCGGAAAAATGCATCCTTCGAAATATTGGGAAGCGCAGCTTCCCTAGGGGGTGCAACAGGCGTCTGAAGACAACTACAACGAGCGCGTTTCCCGCGGCGAACCGACGAATATTCTTTTTCAGCTTCTTTGGAGCAGGATACATTGGCTATACAATGAGGCGCCTGGAAAAAGGGAAGGGAACACATACCTGTCTGGTTAGTTAAAGGGGAAAACAAATAAATCTCGAGTTCTTTTCTCGCTCATCTAGTTGACCCTAATCACCCAAAAAACCATTCAGGTTATCTACTAGACACCAGCAAATTTCTATTAAGGTCTATGCCAAAGGGTGTTGGAAACAGCCGAGGTAGTTGCTATTCGGCTAACATACCCAACAATGTGCTGTCAGAAGACGCTCGTACAAGCACTCTCGCTTCAGGTGGTGTCTACATGCTGTCCCCACGCGCTGATGACATCGTTCATCCCTCATACTGAACGGTGATATTCATTCCCTGTACTAGACCCCTGAACATTGCTCACTTCCTGGCCTACCTTACCCTTTCCCAGTCCCAGTGACCTCAACCCACAGACATTGTCTTGCGATTGGCGTAGGAATTATGATTATTTACCGTCAGACCCTTATAAACCCTGTCAATTCTTCCTGTTTTCATTATCCATGCACCAGCCTGATGATGAATCACTGAAAACCTATGTTCACTGAGTTGACTTTATCAGATTTAACATGAAAATATTTGCAGAGCTTAAAATTGATTTAACTTCAGATTTTTTAAAAGATACATTTCCCAGAACCAAGGAATGATTATAAAAATGATAAATAAACACTATTTATGCATTTTTGGTTTTCTACTCTGTGTTTTCACCAGTAGTGAGGCGTCAATAGAATGAATACTTTTAAGACGATATCAACAAGCAAACGTGTTTTCACGAATGCCTTTAAGGAGGTCATTCTTTCGACTCTGAGATTACTTAGTGTTCTCTTATCTCTCACTCTCAAGCAAGGCTTTTCTCTTCGTTTAATGAGATCACATAATATGACTATGTGACATCGGAAGGTTTGCAACTCGATTCTTTGTCCAGTGAAATGTTTTCTGATAGTTCGATTTTCCTTTTTAAATCGCCCGGGAGGTTTTGACCTGATTATTTTTGCACCACTAAGCTTTTGACGATTTCCTGTATGCAAATGAGTACAAATAAATAAAAGGCAATTGGATCAACTGAACTATTTATTAGAATCTGGGTTATCGAATGTAAATTACACTGATTACTCGTCATTCTGTCTTATTAAATAATTGGAATTTTACCTTTTACATTTGTTACCTGGATAGGATAAAACCATTTATACACTTGAGGCGTTTTTAGAATATATGGAGAAAGGCTGATGTATCATGAAATAACCGTTACCATCCAAGTCCTGCAGATGGATTTAAGACATTCTGCTTATAAATTTTAAAGTAACAGAAAACATTTTAACCTATTAATGTTAACTAAATAAATTTTCCAGAAGGCGCTTTATTTGTTGATCAGGTACCTACTCCTCATTGTTGTCAACTATTTTTATTCATATGGATTGTTGGTTTTCATAACCCTCTTTAACAGTGTGAATTCCCTTTTAATTAAAATCATTCCGAGAACACAGTTTTGAAATAATCGACATTTTGAAGCATCTTTCCGCCCAGAAATTGCTGCCAAAATCTGAACAAATTATAATTGATTGGCTCACAATCAGGTTAGACCAACAGCGTAGATAGGATAAAAGATCTCAACCAAAATGTCACAGATCATTCCTGATCGTTTGGGATATAAGCTATCGCGCGTTAATCTGCGTTAGAATGACACTTTTTCTATCGATTAATGACATATATTTAACGACAAGCACTTACCTGACCAAAAAGATTGGTGATAACTGGTCAAAGTGAAGAACGACTATAATACTCAACCAAACATATACTAGGGATTTCTTTGGGGTATGGTTCTGATTTTTGTGTAGAACAAGAGCACATAAAGAATGATATGCAACATATATTGACACATATCCTTGGAGTACGCATGACGTAGGTGGTATAGGAATAACATAAAAAAATCTAAAAAGATAAAATGGGAGGAAAACGAAACCCGCAGCAACGATTGATTGAATGTTTTTATAATGCTCCTTTGCTCAAAAGTGCTTATTTTTCTAGCAACGCATTTAGAATTTTCTTGATTTATGCCCCAACGAAAACGTTATTTAACCCATGCTGCAAACGTTAAACGTTTTAAATGGCATAGAAATTTCCAGGATTCCTGGAAGTTAATTTTAAATTCCAACCTTTGATATATTATCTCTGTGCTCGAGTCAAAATGCTTAGATCTATTGTCACACTGAAATCTATCATTTTAGATTTGCAGTTTTGATTGGAACTCAATGAACCATATGGATCAATGAGCAGTCCAAAGAATCGTTATCGGATTAAACGATAATAGGTTGATTACTGTTTCCCAACTTTTTCTTTCCCAATTTGTTTATTAAGTGTTAAGTTTGTTAATTTCATATAATATAAGTTAAACTAATCTAATATACCACACATAATGTCAATCTGCATTTAAAACTTTATTATTTTTATAAATAACCCTCTGGTTTTGAAAAACCAATTTCTTAAGAACGGGCGTCATTAATCGGCTCATTTGTTGGGATTTGGTATCTGCGTTTGTGCTGCAGTTCGTTAAATGAGCGCTTTGGCATAAATGAAACTTACCAGTATTCCTTGTATGTATATCGTTCTTATAATTTTGATTCATATCATGATGTTGACATTAAATGTGGGTGCTAATCAATAAACCACTTAATAGTTGCGGCTTTCTTACATGTTGCAGCTTAGCTTACTTGTTTCAGAAAACGGGACTTGTGTGCGAAGCACGTCTAGTTACTCAAAAATTGGCCCAAATTAATTTTCATACGTATTTTTTACAATGAATGATAACCCCTGAAAAGATGCACATTATATTGCCTAACTCATGACATGCTTACATCATCAATTGAGGTAGCGTCATGGTTCGCATTCGAAGCTGTTATTTTTGTTTTTTATTGAATTGGTGCACAAAAACCCTTAAATAATAAAGATTTCACTTCAAATCTCTTTATTGATGAGACAATGGGGCTACATGGGGCAAAATCCATCGTTTCTTGCTATCCAGGAATTTTCCTGCACTATTGAAAGCTATGGAACAAAACATTTTGCTATGTGCACAGGAATAGGAATGAATATTAATATAAACCAGAGAAATTCCGAATACATCCCTTCGTAGAACGGAACATTTTGTTTAGTTTTCACGAAAATCAGTGGAATCCAGTTTTGTGAGATCGCATCATTTTTGGAAAAAACCCGGACAAAATCAGTCTTAAAAATCAAATTTGGCAGATTTGTGACAGGTAAAAACAAAAAACGGTTTAATAACCTTGTGTGAAAGTTTTTTGTTTTACCACACCAATAATAAGGAACTATAATGCGCAATAATACGAGATGCGATGACATGCCGCCACCTTTCGCTTTTGTGGCGTACGTGAAGCCTGTCAAGAAAATTTCGGTTTGCAGTTAAGTATAAATGACCAAAGAAACTTGAAACTGAATGGGCAGAAGATCGAAATTTCATCGCAACATCTAAGTATATATTCGACTCCTCTCTTGGGCGTTTGAAAACTTAAAACACGGCTGAAAAGTAAGCAAATATATCGACAAATGCTCCAATAAAAAGAGATAAGTAAATTCTTTAATTTTCAACAGAAATTGTATACAAAAATTTCAGTGAAGTCAAAAACCAGTCGAACGTTCCCAGATTTTCTTTGACTTCACTTTGGAACAACATTAAGTACGCAGACATTCGAAAGCAAAACATCTAGTTAAAGCGCTTTTTAAAAAGTTAACTTATTATAGAATGGTTCTAACTAATTATAGGCATATATTGTAACATATTTTGCTGTGGACATTCATTTTTCATGGAAATGGGTTTTCATGTTTGAGTGGATCTACAAATGTTTCACAGACGGTCATCTGCATTAGAAAGAATATCCAAAAATGTCACTTCTTTGGTAAATGATTTTAATAAATATCTTATTTTGAAGGTTTCACTAAACACATCGAACGGAATCTTAATTGATTGGCAGTCAACTGAAGACATTGAAAATCGTAAGGAATTTACCATATTTTCAAAGACGATCTGCAAGTCATCGTAATAGAAAACTGAAATAGTAATAAAAAAATTTAACAAAAGAAAAGTCATCTTCATATACACGAAATAAAACGTTTACGATTGCACCTGACGATTCTATTAAAATGTATTGGTCAGTGACTGGTCTGTGAACATGTGAGCTTATGAAATATTATATTCCTGTGACGTATCTATCGGCGCAATCAAGGGAAAATCTGCTTGTCTTGGTCAAATGCATCTAAGAAAAAGTAAACATGGAGGACAAAATACCAATTCTCGTTGAACGGTGTTGGAATATTCACTCGCATGTTAGGCTGCTTGATGACAGCTATACTTTATTTTGCACATAATCTAAAGGAATACGTGTGCAAAACTCTTAATAAGACTATTTTCAAAAACTTTCCTACTGTTGCTGCTTTATTCACTTGTTACGTTGCATGGACAGGCTTTTATATACATTTAAAACTTCAATTAACTCAACTTGGTCGATTTTTCATGTTTTCGTAATCCGTACGTTTATAAAAAAATAGAACTTCTAAACAATGTTATATTAATTTATTAACCACAACAAGCTTCTTTTTTCCTTACGATCGATTCTATTTTGATGTAAAACTTTGTTGGATGCAGCGTGCACTGATTTCACGCAACAGGCCGTTATTCATGAAATCCACAAGATTTAATGTATAAGGACAGCTGCTGTATATAAGAACCATTTAAATTAATATTGCACTGTGAAGAATTAATACATTAAGAAAAGCAAACTTTCTCAAAACGTTAAAGATCCATGCAAATGAGTATAGCTAACTTGAAGAAATAAAAACAGTCCGTCAATGCCTTTAATACGCTTAGCGCTTCAATATTCTCCAAGAATTACTTTGAAATTAAGAGTTTTAGTTAGCTAAAAAGCTAGATTATTAGTGATGATTTAAGAAAATTTCACAAGCAGCTGATAAAAGTTCCGTATTTGCATTTCTTTACGCGATAAGGCAATGATGCTTTCACTCTGATTTCTTCAAAGGGCATGTCACAGGAATAAGCTATTTTATAAGGTCAGGTTGGGCAGTGGCTAACACACATCAGTAAGATGTGTAGATAGTGTCATAATCATTATAGTCATCTGAAATCATAATCGTAATATTTTGTGTGAGGTTCTTAGAGTTAAAGATATCCGTTGATTTCCACTGTCACTAAAAAGACAATAAATAATATGTAGTTTTCACTGGACACAATCAACTGCAACTTATAGAAGATCTGTGCATTTTTTTATTTTGAATAATTTGTTTGGAAGAAAGCTGGTGGGGTCATATTTGTAGACTCACCCAAACTAGTAACCTCATCACAGAGACGAAAGGGCGTACAGAGCGGAAAGCCATCATCTCATATGCTCTGTATCAATAAAAAATCTTCTACAAGCCTTAAATAGTTAAAAGAAGATCTCCAAAAGTTATTTTACTGACTAATGTTTGCGATCTTCATCTTTTTTCGAGTTAAAGTTTGTAAAGTTGAACCATGTTGTGGTTTCTTTCAGTTCTTCGAAAAAAAGTGGTATATTTCTATTAAAACAAAAACCTTTTGCTTCTTTATTTTGCAGGATTTCTCTATCATCGCTTACGTTAAACCTCCGTTTGCGTTTGTGAAGGCATGCAAGCTAAGCACTTTTAAGTTACTAATCATCTTATGAAGTACCGACAAAGTATAGGAGACTGGAGTGGTCATTTCTGGCTTATTACCTTTATCAGCCAATCTTTTCCGATCCTATGTACTGAATACGTGGGATTCAACCCCACGAACTTTATTCGTAGAGTTGAACGCACAATCCTTTAACCTTATGCTATATTTCATTCCATCCCAACTTATTCGTTGACAAAATTTCACCTATCCTTTACGGACCTCACTCGTTCCGTTTTGCCCTTGCGTTCAAGGTTGAGTCCCAAGTCAGAAAGGGCTGAGTGAGTTAGGTTACCTATATTTGAGCGTTTGTCAATAAATGTCAATAAGTTTGACCTATATCGGCAGAATAATGAGCCCGTAGCTCAATGCGTAGAGCGCTGGACTTTTCAGCAACAAATCACGCGTTCCAGCCTCGGGTGATGAACCCGAAATTGACATTCCAGTCTTCTTTGTATTCGTTTGCATAGTTCATTGCCAGTGAAACCCATTGCAAATTGACTCAGTATCCAAATTATTGATAAATTGATTCAAGTTTTGGATATATATATATATATATATATATATATATATATATATATATATATATATATATAATGTCAGTTTTCGGCAGTAGGTGAACGGCAAGACCATAAAATGTCTTTGTTTCCTGTTTTATCAAAAAACAAGACTTCGAGGAATAAAATAGAAGAGTATAGCTGCTTGTGCTAAAACAGAGCTGCATGTGTCTTTAAAAAGCATATTCGGTCTACAGTAACAAAGTTACCATAAACACTTATGACCAAGATTTAACACCATAAAACGTTTTGTATTCTTAAAAACACGAGGGGTAACAGTTTTTAAGATTGTCTCTGAACGCTATCTTGGTAGACTGAAGAGCATTACCCCTTTAGAAATAATTACAAAGTCAGTTATTGATTGTTTAAAATAAGACGAGGGGTAACCAAAACAAAAATTAATTTTTGACAGCAAGTAGGTTGCCCGTGCTCCCTCTCCCACTACTCGGATTACTAGACACTTTTGCTGTTCAGTCAGCCAAGCGCCGTTCATGCAAAGCGATCACCGTGAAAGGTTATCTTGTCTAACTTAACCTCTTCCAACGCTATTGGTAATTTCGAGATACCAAACTTTAAGAAGAAAGCTGCTAACAACAAATTATGTTTTCCGTTAAAGCAATCAACGAAGATAATGGTTTAAGTACTTTAGGAAGTTTACGGGAAGGAAGATCTTAGTCAGACAAGTAGTGATGGGTGATCTGTGTGATTCTGAAAATTGTCAAATGTCAATTAGAAATGAAGCTCGGTTGTAACGCCTCTCAATGCTAAAAATGGACGGAAATGTTTAAAAATTGTGCAATGCCATCTATTTATGATGAATAACTGCATGAAAATGGCTCCTCATGCCCCCTTCCGTATTCGGTTGAATTGAAATTCTGCAACTTGATTGGTATAATTTAAGAAATCATTAACCTTGACGCATTGTTAACATGTTAAAGAAGATAAGAAAAACATTTTGGAGATATTTAACATCATTGGTTCAGAAGTAATGTTAATAAGTGTTTGAATAGTCATCAAATCATTCGGGGAAAAAGAACGTGATCTAATGGGCACTAAAAAAAGTAAGGGAAATAATGTTCGTTTTGGGCAAGCAGAATGAATATGGTTTCCAATTCTGCAAAACAAAGAATGCGACATTTGTGACGTTTTGAATAAATTACAAAATGCAACTTCTCTGGTTCAATTATTTCGTGAAATATTTGCAAGCAATGTTTATAAATAATTTTTCGGAAAATTTATTTAACAATATTGGATTGATTGCAACTTCTCATGGGGTATGAATCACACAAAATGATTATATTTCGCACATGGCATAATGAGGTATGTAGTTTGTTCACCTTCAATAATAACGTCAGAAATACATAGATCACCTTCATAAACTAGTATTAGCTTTGTTACAGAACTGTTTTAAAGGAGGATACGGCGGCAGGCATACGCAATTTTCACGTTTCTTAAGTGTTTTGAAATATGAATTTAATATTAAACTATTAAAATTTATTCAAAGGTAAATAGTAAAGCTCTTAAAGATTTGTAGGCAACGGCTTGCAACTTTTGAGATAACAGATGAATTCAGCGATCTTTTCTTGCATTAGCTTGCGTCTATCCCAAGATTCCACAGTTAATAAGTTCACTCTAACGAATTGTGCACATATACATATACATACGCTGCTGATTCATTGTTAGAACGACTAACATGACATTCATAAACACAACACTTAAATATTGGCATATTAGCGTCAGCTGTGATTAGTTATCTTAAATCATAAGAACGTAGATTATGAATAGCGTGAAGAGCCTGGGCCTATTTTACCTTGTTGTTGGATTTACTTTAGTCATGTTTGGCGTCCCTTTGATGTTGCTTACTTTATGGTTAAACAAGAAAGTTTCTAATCATTCGCCCGACCATATTTGTTTCCAAAGAGTAAAATAAGTTCACTTTCGTTGCATAATAGAGCACTTGAGCAGTAAGATGGTTAAATGCAATTCAAGGTGTATTATTATTATTATTATTTACTGGATTTTTCAGGAAGGTGTCAGCACGTGGCAGCTCTTTTGTTTTCTTTTATTATACTCGACGTTTTAAATATGACCATTCAGTGTTTCTTTCAATAAGTAAGTTTTTGTTTAGATAGTTTACTGCTAATCTATATTTATTTTTGTAAAATGGACGCATGTTCCCGAAAGGTATAGAATAGACTTAATTTTCGAGATAAAAGAACGCTAGAGGTGATTGTCCAAAAATAACAGGATATCCAAAGTTTCAATGAAAACGTTGTTTGTTGGTCATGGAACAGATCATTACAGTTTTTGTATTTACTTATGTCTCAAATTTTATTAAAATGCAAAAAGATGAAATTATTTCCTAAAAGCACAATTACAGATGTCATAAAGTTAGTTTTCAAATATTTTACTCAGTTTTCTGAATTTCAATTAAAAGGTACACACAAGCACAACTGTCGGTTTTCTTAGATGCTCCGTAAAACTTAGAGCGAGAGCATATATTACGGACGTTTTACATTCATTAAAAACCTCTTTATTCTGTTTGTTGACACCAAGACTAATAATCATTTTAGCAGTTTTGGACAACATGGTTTGCTTTTCATTATTTTGCCCGTAAAGAGGTCTTAGGAGAAGTGACTTCTCGTGGATATAACCATTCCACTGTTTGTTATGATTGTTAATAATCGTTGCCTCACACGCCTTTCAGTTTATGTATTCTAAAAGAAACAGGGCTTGACGTGTGTTGAGAAAAAAGCATGGGATACGACTTCAACTAATTTTGCTTGCGCAGACACATTAGTGCCCCTAAATGTATATTGACTTAGTTCATTTACAATCAATCATCTGCAAAACGTTTAAGTAATTACTTTAACTAATATTTTGGGCATGAAATACTTTAAAATAAATGGATGAGCATGCTCAATTACTTTAAGGTCAATCAAAAACTTTAGGTTGTCAGAATGGTTATGTTCACGACATTTATATAAGCATTTAAAATGCCAAAGCCGTGTTTGTGTCAGGACAATTTACTTATTGTATACTGATTTATTTTGTCATAGAACAATGCATAAGCACAGGCACTACACTGTTATTTTTGGTCGTCAGAGTAAATATTTGATGACTTTCCTTGTCAAAGTGGCGTGAACGGATGACGCACAACCACTCCATTGAAACTGATGAACTCAGGTTCACACGGGTTTTTTAACGCTTATGCTAGCCATAAGTATTTTCGAGGTGTTATTTAATAACTTCCTCCAAAATTTGCAAATTTTCTCTCAAATCTCAAATTGATAAATCAATTCGAATACTTTTTCAAAATATTTTTTTATAGAAACTCTGTACACACAACCATGAAAGATCATAAATTATTATAAGTTGAACTGCAGATAATTGGATGTAGCCGACATTCAGGAGTTTGTGTACTTCATCACGAATGCCTATTAATTCAGAGCTAAAATTGTTCTGATTTGGGTAAAAGACACGTGCAAATCGTCACATTCCAATACCTGTATTTTACTGTTATGTTAATGAGATCACATGCCACTGGATAATGCATCTTGTAAAAATAGGGATATTTAGCTTTAATTAAGTTGCAAAAACTCTTGGTTTTAGATTTTTTTATTTCACAGAATTATTCCTGACAAAATGTTACATTTTATTTACCGTTTATCGTGATTAAAAAGGATAGATTTTTTCAGCTTACCTATGGGTGTCATTTTTTGTTTGTGGAGCATCAATGAAACGGCTGATTAAAAGCAGACGTGTAGGTAGTTAGAATTGCCCATACGCCCAATTATGACATTACTCTTTATCAATTGTAATGCAAAACAATTTTGACTGAGACTGCATGCACTGAATTTTATTCAGTTGTGCTTATCAGCATGAAAAGAGTGGAATCAATTAGTGCATTTCCTAATTCAAACCAGTATGATTTTAAAAATTCACGGATTGAGGAATCTCAATTGCCAAACAAAATGTTCTAGTAAAATAAATAATGAATCAGCAGAAACACAAACATGATGTTAAAAAGAATGCACAAATTGCATTTGTGGCAGAACTGCCAAAAAAGATTGTTTAAGCAATGTTCGTATAATAAACAGAATTGTAGCCGAAGATCTTAATAAATAAGCTAAAAATTCCTTTCTATGACATCTGCTGAACGATTTGAGATCACACGCGATAAAGGAAAAATTGCTATTTTAAAAAAAATATTTTGCAAGTTTCGCTTAAACGACCTCATTATTCAAAGCATCTATAGACGAATAAATTATAGTTTAAGCTATGCAATAAATAAAAAGATTGTAAGCATGCAAAGTCAAAAAAATAACAATCAACTAAGCTGTTGCCATCTGAAAAACCAATTTAGAATATTTAAGGCTTGATTAACACATTTGGTATGTAACATAAATGTGAATACCTAAAGTGATAATAAATTACATCTTGATAACTTTGCGCCCACATTCATTCCATACCTGGTTAATGTTTACTTCTGGAAATGACTTTCATACTCCGATCGTTATCTTATTTGGAAACAAGAATTTTTTGAACCTCCTACAAGCTTTAGGTAAATGTTTCTTCCTTTCGCATCTAAATGATAGTTTAAGAGCATTTGGCTGCAAATGTAGTTTAGTTCATATCATTACAGCAGCCTCTTTTTGGCGCGACCTTAATTAGAATAGTGGTATTTTGACACCAAGCGTAGGAAGTGAGTAAGCTAATGTATCCAATATTATTGAAACCCTTGTGGAAGCACGATAAGCATGTTAAAGGCATGCAGGTATATTGCACGCTTAACATGTTTCGCAATCGATTACAAATCTAGTAACTCTATCTGTAATAATAATAGTTAGTCCTAGCTTTTTCGCTGTCCTTGTTTTCATACAAAGTTTCTAAATGACCTAGTTAGAAGAACAAATGGCAGGGCACTTTGGCTTATTAACAGCGACATGGAAGCCATTGTCACTTCTAAAAGAAAAACCTCCGCTAATGGACTTAATAAGAATAGGTAGAATATATGACACGGGAGTTTTTAGTAATAAAGCACCTTTTGAAAACTTTCAATCGTTAAAAAGCAAAGTGGCCTTATTCGTTTGCTGTTTAAAAAGGATCCAGAATGAAATTGTTTCAGCAGGTAACCGCTAGTTTCGATATTTCGGTAGCAACAATTTATGAATTCTTCAAAATAAAATTTTCTTAACACTCTTGCAAAATTCAATCGGTTAATGGCTCATGTGGAGGCGTTGACGATGCAACCCTGGATTAGTACAATGCAATTAACTCGAAGATTTGAAGGTCGTTTTGGTCCTTGGATGTTTTATCTAAATATGCTTTATATGTTTGGAAATAGCAATCCCCACAGCTGCCAAAGATATTGAGATGAGCCACTACCAGTCTGAACACTTGCAAGGAATTCCGCGAAACGTAATGTGTTGTGCAAAAATAAATTATCATTAGGTTTGGAACATATATCCTCTGATATACGAACACGCAAAGGCAAATTATATGTTGTAGGAAGGGTACTAAGATATTTTAATCTCTAGTTGTTTTCGAGTATCCCTTTCCTTTTCAGCTTTAATTGAAACAAAAGCAATTAAATACCCATTCCTAGTTTTTGTTGTCCTGTGAAAAATTTCCAGTATATTTTTTTACACAAAAAAGTTACAATTATTTCAAAAACTTGTGCAAATACTAAAACCATTACATAATTTTAAGATTCTTTTCATAATTGTCCTCTGTATTTTCTAGTTTATTTGCAATGCTAGCATTCAAAGGTCTCAATGGTGAATAACTTTCACATTTATGCTAAAGATCAATTGGATATTATGTTTTATGTGTGGTCTTATTTACTAAACATGATTTTCAGATAACAGAGATTCAAATTTTATACCGAAAATTTATGCATTTATGCTAACCTGTCAAACTGATTGATAGAACTCGACAAAGAAACCAAGAGTATGCACGTCAATCTACAACGACGATACCCTTTCTTAGTGGCGTATCATACAGATGAATATTAGTGTTAAATACTAGGAAAAACTTTGGAAAATCCAATCTTTCGTTAAAAGGAGAGTCGTGATTTTCTGTACAAGGAGGCAGAAGAGAGTTCATTTCGAAGTCATAGAATTTGAAATTGTTGGTCAAACCTAAAAGCCAAAACCAATCATTCCTTCGGATAATCACAATTGGCGTGTTCTAACGGGAACATTTATTCGCTAACTATGATATTTTGAAAAGTTTCACAAGTATAAAGCAATAACATAGACAAGATGTATAAACATAAACCAACCTTGAGCCGGTTGTAAATTAGATGCAAAATTAGTTCTATTAAAAAATCTTTCAGAAGAGGAAACAACGTGTATATCTAAGACGAAGGCATTTCAGTTCAACAGTTCAATCATAGTTGGATGCATAGAACCTTGACGCCCCAGTGGCATTCCAAGCCAAACCGCGACGAACGCCATGGGGAACGCGACCACCAATCCACTCGTTGCCAGCCGCTAAACCCCGTTCACCTTCAAAGGCATCGAAATTTGGGCCCATTGTCAACCTTCGAGCTAGATTTAGCATTCGATCCCCACTAGACGGTGTCATGCGTCGAACAGCCGAGAGCTCTTCAGTAGCCCTATTCAACGCTATACTGAGGCGTCGGAATTGGGCCGGATTCATGCCTGTACTGAGGCTATCAACAGTAAACGTAGGAGTCGTGCCTGACAGTATCCTCTCCGTTCTTACGGCGATGCTGGGGCAGGGAGAGGCCCGTTTACCATTCTCCTGTGAATGCAAATCCTCCTCTGAAATCTTCGTCTGCTCTAAGATCACTTCTGTCTCTGTGGGCTGAGGGCAGAATTTAATGGCATCTGGACTGCCTTCCTGAGGCATGTTAAAGGCGATTTCTCCTGGCTTGAACTTGTTGGGCATGCTGCGATTCCAGAAACAGGACTGAAGAATTAGACCACAGGCCGCAATCAGGAGTAAACAACCGGCCACAAGGAAGGAATTTACGTGCAAAAAGTGTCCAGTAAGAATGCCGAGAATGCCTAGTAGTATGCTGACCAGGGGTATGCCACAGACTATAAAGGAATGTAAGACCTTAAGGAACTTTCGAAGACGTTTACGTCGTCGTGCGCGATTGTGCACATGACGCAGATAGTTCAGGTGTACGTTAGGGATTTTTCAGCATTTGAGTTGGCTTCCTTTCTTTCCTCTGACAATGAGGTGAGTGTGGACAGTGTTGATGGTGAACTGCGACCTGAAAGCCTTACATCCTTTTGTTCTTTGTTATTACACTGACTGGTGGATGATTCCGGTGAACTGGTGGAGAATGTTAACCGGGCCTCCTTTTTTTCCAATTTCGCACTTTTTGGCATCAATGAGCCAGAATCTTTTTTTTGCACCGGCAATTCCATCACAGTTGAAATCGACAAACCCATGGGGGGAGGTGCTACGGCCACAAATCCCGGACTTTCCACACTGACTGCGCCATTTTCTATGTCTTCACTGTCTTCACCTTGACTGGAGCTGTCATAGATTGTTGGTAACTGAGGCTTGATGCTTCTGGCATCCCCATGTAATGCAGGCTTTGGGGTATATGGCGGTGTTTGATTATTTTCCATGTTTAAATCAAAACTCCGCGGAAGTTTCTTGTCATGTCATCCTCGTACAATATTTTAGTTTGAAATATCAGGCAATCTTTCTCTTATTAACACTTGTACCGTCTATTCAAAAGCAAGACTTAAATGTTAGAGTTTTGGTGTTAACAGACTATTGGCTTCGTGTATAAGTGACTACTTAAAAATAAACTTAGATCTGATTGGCTGGTCTTCCCCAATCTACGTCAAGCCATGCGTCCAATCATATAATTTGCATCAACTGTCAGAGGTCGCACAAACGAGCAATACTGGACGATCCGGAGGCGTGCAGATGTGGCTAAAGTATTTTGACTGAACGAAGGTCATAATTAGTCAATTCCTCCATAAGTTCTTTTTAAACATATGTGCCCAAGCATGCACTGATTCGGACAGGACGTACATTTGAAAATAAGACAATGAGGTGCCGTAGATTAAATTGTCTTATATAAACAAAAACTCACCAATTTACAAACTATCGAACAATTTTTTCCGGGATTTTGGAAATATTAAACCTCTTTTGGATACAATAATTTAGTGTGCGATGATTTTCAAAAACTAAGAGTATTTGATTAAGTCATTAGGCAATAAGGGGACGTTTTTGCACTTTTGCAGCTGAATCTCATATGGCTGCTATTGACAAATACTACTCCCGGGCAAAGAAATTAACAGAAAGAGGTGTAAAAAATACTTATAAACCTTCAAATTTTAAACATTTTGCAACTTATACGCATGGTAAAATATGGTTATCACTCTGATGAATGTATTTTTTACAAATTTAATCTAATGTGGTGAATTATGGAAGAATAATTTCCAAGTAGTATTCTTTTGTCCTATTTTCCCATCGGCATTAGCTATTTTCTCAAAATCCTTTGAAAAATATCTGACCGTATTGAATCAAAATATTCTGGTGTTTATGTCATAATTACAAACATTAGTTAGGTGAGACTTTCAGGATCCTCTTAATTTTGCCTGCTGGCGTCAGTAAGCATACAAAAACTATCAACACGAAGGCTCTTCTAATCAGTGAACTGTTTTAGATAATGAATTCGTAGGTTAATGTCAAAATTTAATTTTATGTAACAATTCATAAGATTTCTGGGTTTATATTTTCATTCATGTGAACACAAAAATATTTTAGCCAGACTGATATGAACTTCAGTCCAAGATTACGCATTTTGGGAAAAAGGAATTGTAAGTTAATCATTTGGAGGTTTAGGTTTTAATCTCGATGGAATTATGCGTCTTTAACAGATATGTGTAATGGAAACATAAATGATGTAGCATTTCTAGGATGGATGTGCTATGTGGCCATAGCAATAGCAGTTTCCGACTCGTTAACTGCTACAATTCCATCGGAATTACGTGCCTTTTACATGGTACTTATTCAGTTATTTTTCTTCCGGATACTGAAACTGCGGTAATTTTCGTCGTGGCTACTTACTCCGTCCCGGCAGCCTCAGCACAGAATGGAGAGGAGGAGATCAGAGAAATTTTTCATAGGCTTAGAGTCAGAGAACCATGATTACAGAACTCCGCGGTTTAATTTATTTTTAACACACGAAAAGAGTTTCTTTCTAATTGAAGTTAATGGTGTGACCAGCTCTTTTTGAATGAGCCTTACGTTGAGAGTAAGTGTCAATACTCCTAATTAATGATTAAAATTAGCTCATCAGAATCCAGAGCATTATTTATTTTTCCGCAACGTATTCTCATTAGTTTAAACAACATTCGATCCAGCAAAGGATATCAGATATTTCCCGTCATTGCAGTGTGTCTTACGGGCCCATTACTTGGTGCCTAATGGTTGACACTGAGCTGCGTTCAACTCCAGATCCATGTGCTTTACAGCTTTCAAACGTTTTTGGCATAAGGAAATGATCACTTAAATGTGGGGCTTGGGCGTATAAGTCTCAAGTCTCCTTGCTACATGCGAAAATTGATGTAGTTTCAAGTTTCATAACCAACTGTCTTCAGGTCCACATAAATACGCTTGAGCAAGCTGATGTAACGCCCTCAATTGGGCAGTCAGTATTGGAGCCCAGGGTTTGCTTCGTATTCGTTGTTCTCCTTTCGCAAAGCCCTGTCTGTAAAGACGACACAGGTATGTTATTGGAATGCTAGCATCTAAGATGAAATCGTCATTCCCAGTCACAGCCCAAAATTGTTTTTTTTTTGTGCTAGCAGTCTGCGGACTCCGTTCCTTGTAGGATTACCTCAAATGGTAATGAAAAGTCTATCCTAGGCAGAATTTTTAAAAGGAAAAGAGATGTTCATCGAGAAAGATCTACTGGGTGTCTGAACTTTCTGGTAGTGGTTTCACCTACCCATCCTCAGAACCTGGGATGGCATGCTCACAGATTTCATTATATACCGCCTTTGCCAATGCCGACTTTGGGCCAGAATCTGACACGCGTCTTACTGGATCACCTCCTCTATGAAACTCAAAAGAAGTGCATTTGTTACCGCTGATATCAGCTATTCATAATCGTCTCCTTGCATATATAGAACATTTTAAAACTGAACGTATTGGGTAAAAATTATAAGTGTTTTCAAGGGTCTTTTCCATTTCATCCTGCTTCTTTTGCACATGCATTTTGACAGTCACGACTGCCAATTCCTGAGAAGCAAAAAAGATTGGCGTTGAGACAACGATAACTTTACCTTTTGTGACAGGAGACTTAAGCTTCAAAGTATCTAAAAAACGGCCCCGGCGAACTGAATGGCGGAATGACGGAATAATCGGGGGACAGCTGAGGAGATGAAAACAGTCACATTGCTCATCAGTAGGATGGGACAGAAAGGAACTTCCTCTTTTTGCGCCTCGTAAAAATCATACGATTTGGTCGAACCGTGGCTTGGTCTCTCTTTAGGCGTTAGTCGTGCCATGCTGTCATGCCTCACTTCACTTCTAACGATCTTGCATTCATTTCGTCTGTTAGTGTTTTTACAAGGCTACCTGCGCAGTCAACATGAAAATGACCTTCCTCAAGGAGGTATTTGTCCTCCTGAAAGCATTCTATTGCAGCCAATACGCCAATCACCCCTCCTCCTCCACCAGCTCAACGATGCCGCCATTCGTTGAACTCGCATTTTGGTGCATTCCTTTCGATTTTGGAACGTAATATGCAACGTCCATGACCACCAAGAAGTAAAGACTGTTAGTGTCAGACATTATTTCCCGTTTCATCCATCGCTTCCATCTGAAAGAGAAAAACAGCTATCATTGTCTGTGTCCGTGTCACAAAAATGCCTGACACCACCTACGCCTTGCCTCTTTCTCCTCCTCCTCCTCCTCCTTTTTGAGACTCAACTCACAAGCTCTGTGGTTACTGGATATTTGATGATCAAAAGTTTGCACCAAACTTTCGTTGAAATACCCATACAGAAACCGAACATATGTTTAGATGTGATCTCTTCAATGGGGGAAAGAAAATCCGTCTTCCATTTAAAAACTAGTTTAATTGAAATAAAGAAGTATAATGTACCTGTGGAGCTTGTTCCTCGTGCTCGTTCAATTATATATATTATCAGACTGAGATCAGATATTTTTCTGTTTATGTTATGAATTGTTGTTTCCTTCCATGATGGGTTTTAGTTGTAAAGTGTGAATATTCGTATAGCTAGAAGCAAAAAGAATACTTCAAAGGTTTATTTTTTCATAATCCTCATTTCAAATACTATACAGAACTCTTTTTTTACGTCAGAATACTGAAAAAGATTTTTGATTAACCAAAAAGCATTTTAATGAAAACTCAACCTATGTTGAATTAGCACCGTTTTTTGATACACATTAAGTTAATATTGAAGCGTTTTGCTAGCACTAGGTTAGTTCATATATATAGTAAAAGATAGCACAGTATTATATATATTTTATAGTATAATCACTTAATCGAATGTCAAGCGGTGTTCCTGTGGCCAACAGAGGTTTTATTTAACGTTCGGTGTTTATCTTAAATTAATGCAGTGCCAAGGCCAGCTATGTATAGGCAGAAATGCACTACATCCAAAGCCAAGAGGTAAGAATGGGCATTATTAGCCAAGACATAAAGGAATGAGCGCGGCCCCTCTACGCAATCAGTAAGTGCCCCACTGCTACACCTACGCCATATTTGCCTTACATTATACGATAATGGATAAAAGAGGTAAAAAAAACTTTCACTGAAATTCCGAGGAAAAAAAGCCCAGTCTGAAAATAATATTTTTTAAGATTAGACTGAACACATTCATCCAATCCATTGTTTACGACAAAGCGCTTTAAAAATGTCATGATTGCACAAATCCAAGTGCTTCCACCTTCCCATTACCATGTAAATGGCGAAAAGCTCCTAAACGAATCACATTGGTTTCCATTCTCAATGCAAACTACATTACCGAGTAGTTGAAAGGGAAACGTTTTATAAACTGAAATGTGTAATATTTAATAGTCTCATCTTTTGGAAAGAATATCAGAACACTAAACAGCCTATAGCCTTGCTGCCAAACATTTCAATCAATACTTTTTTTAACTTTCTAGATGTCAGATTTCTGAAGATATAAGAATATCATAAATCCTTTCGTCAGACTTCTGCAACAAATGAATAATTCGGACATTTAAGGGAAACCATGTTTAAGAATGTAAAAGCAAACCGTACATATCTGATGTAAGTCTGAAGCTAACTTGACAAAATGAGTTAAGTAAACGTCCGCATGGCAGATACATATGCTTCTGATACCTTTTATGTTCAGAAATGTTTGGGCCCAGTCAATCACTGTAGCTAAAACTGTAGCTAAAATTACAATTTTTGGTCAGGCTCATTGGTCATGGATCCCTAGGCGTAGATGGGCAGTCATTAGTGAAGGTAATGCTCTTTCCGGTGGGATGTTACCACTTCAGGTATTGTTTACGCAGAAAATATCGATTTTATTCGCGAACTTTCGCACCTCCAGTCCAATCTTCCTAACGGCTTCTATCCTCTTCGAAAGCCATAGTTTTTTCAAGAACAATATTTCTCTCCGGTATTGCTTTGACCACATAACTCAGCGGGATGCCTTCCGGTACATCAGTAGTGTTTTCGTTGTTTGAGGTAAATGCCACCTGACTGTCATGACTAAGTTAAGCTTCACTACAAGTGTTGCATTTATTAATTAGGATGATTTGTTGATCAAGTTTTTGTTTGCTCCTTCTTATAACATGTGATGCGGGAAACACAGACAAGGTTGTTATAAACATGACAATGATCAACAAATGTCGAACTGCCCAATTTAAATGCGGTAAATAATTTTAAATATAATCAAAAAACATGCCATTCTGCACTTTCACCCATGTGCTGATAGAAGTG
This sequence comes from Schistocephalus solidus, assembly GCA_017591395.1. Taxonomy (NCBI): domain Eukaryota; kingdom Metazoa; phylum Platyhelminthes; class Cestoda; order Diphyllobothriidea; family Diphyllobothriidae; genus Schistocephalus; species Schistocephalus solidus. The sequence continues at coordinate 14,435 of WEDG01014890.1, read as the reverse complement.
CGTAAAGTATGTGCATATTTAATTTTTTGCAACAAGAAACTTCATTTCAAGCATTGAAGACAAGTAAATAATTTGGATTCTAGACAGTTAAAGATAAGAAGTTGCCTACTATCAGTATGCGACTAAACTCCATGAATTAATTAAATTACTGACATGGTGTTTATAAGTTACCTGCAGATTAAAATAGCCTTTGCGGCTCATATCAGTCAGCTAATACACTTCGTGTGAAACCCATTGTCAAACAAAATTTTGCAAAGTGGTTTGGCTCGATACACGAACCCCTCTCACCTGAGTCACGTTTCCCAAAAAAGGATACGCTAATTTGGCTGTTGTAAGGCATGTTAGAAACTAGTTGTATCAATTTACTGAATATAATGATAATGCACGTATTGTATGTCTAAAAGCATTTGTTTCAAAATCAATATTTCAGTTTTGAATATTATTTCCAGAAATAGCATTCTAAAAGACTTTTTGTTGCTGCCCACTAGATTATCGATTGAGTACTTACTCCACTATTTTTTTACATGTTTATGTAAGCTTTTCTCTTGCAATTCAGGTTGAATACAAGTTAGCATCGTAAAAGTTAAAACTAGATTTTCCAATTCATCAAGATAATTGCGGCTTTCACTGTAATAATCAAATGTTTTAAAAAGCCCTGCACCTTAAGTTAACGTATTGGTGAACATTTAATGTCTCTGAGTGAGCAATAAATTATTCCCGGTATGTAGCCTTGAAAAGTCAGTGCCTACTCTGTTCTAATGGAATGTGCGCAACCTGGCGCCACATTAAAGGCGTTTGTCACGTGCGTTCGTGCATTTCTTTCACACATCATGTCAGAATTGTTAAATTAAAATATTATTCGCACCTAATATGTAAAAATTCTATAGTTTTGTTTTCAAGTGGGCTTTTGCTTAATGGGATAAAAATCTCATTTCATTATATGTTTGTTTTGTGCTCGGGCGAGAAAATCGTAAAAATAGGTTTTGTTAAGGTTTTATATGTGCTTGTAGAAGAAATCTGAAAATAAACAAATTCAAGTGAATAAATGGATTTTATACTGATAGCTATGAGTGTGCCTTCCAACGCTCGTCAAAATTAAGGTGGGAAACCGGAACAATTTCAGACTCAAAATGTTAACACAAATTAAATGCATATTGATTTGACCTCGAATAAAAATAGAGATGCACATTTAAAGTCAAATTACATATGAAACTAGTTTTTTTGAAGTATGTTAGGAGCACTGCAAACAGTATCTATGCTTGTTCAGTGTAACAGTTAGCCTCATGAGAGGCTTGATGACTCATTTTTAGAACGCGCTCTGGAGTTTCTACCTTACAATCATGCATAACCGTTAAGTGCTGAGGGTTGCGTAAGTTGTTTAACATAAGCCAGTTATTTTCTGAACTTACGATCATTTCTTATACATATCTTACTGCCCACAGCCAATTTTACATTTGCTTAGAATTATAGATTGGAGATGATCCTCAAAATTAATACTTGTACGCACTCCTATATTCAAGGGTAGAATTTCGGTTCGTATGCTTTTCATAAAAAGAACCACACATTATAAACATGGGGACTGCGCAGAATTCGGTTAATTTATCGTTTCTTCGGACAGTTGATGATGAAAATTTGACAATGTCATTTAGCACTTTTGGCATCAGTTTTGATGGAAGTAAGTATTTTCAATATTTCTGTTTCAAGACAGTAATTTATGGGCACTGCCATTCTTGGTGATCTTGTTTAAAATTATGATTATATAGAAACTATTATCATCGCGAGTGACGACTTTTAACGAGAGTGCATCATCGCCAACTTGGGTGCAGGTGTCTATGATGAGAACTGACTTACATCATATCTCGCCCACTGTCTCAGCCCTCATCTATCAGAAGGTAAGTTTGGGCGCAGTTACCAGCAAAGAGAAATAGCTCTCACACAGTCCACTGCGTTACCAATAAATGAACCAGATATGCATTGATTGTGACTTGGATCGCAAGGAGATGAAAGTGCTATAAAAAACCACACTAAAAAAAAGGCACGAATCCTAACTGTCAATCATCCCGTCACCAAACGTATGCACGACACCTCAATCCTTCAAAAGGAAGATTTTCATTAGATGCACGGTAGGTGCAATATGATAAATTCCGTGGGCATTCGTTTAAAATGATAGTAGACATGTTCAGCAATTACCGCACTCTCTCACTTCTTCTGCCACATGCACCTCATGTCAAGGTTGAATACAAAAATTAAATATCAGAGCGGTTTTAATAAGGTAAAATGATAAGCCGTCCGGCTTAGCGCGTCACGATGACTATTTTTTCATGCAAACAAAGTTGAGTGGCGGTTTTAATCCCTTCTGATTGGTAATTTCGTAAAGCTCAACGTCAGAAAGAATCATTACACGCTGACTTCCCATCCTTAGAGATGAGCCAATTTATTTTTTAGTTGAAAGTATTCTAAACCACCGCTTTTATTTCACTGTAAAAGTTTACAGGTGGATCTGATTATTTATAATTCGGAATATTATTTTACCGCATTAAAGACCGAGTCAAAACGTCAAAATCGTTCCATTTTCTTTCTTTACGCCACCCATCCACTCTCCAAGTCGAATAACCGCCTAACGCTGACATACGACGCAATTGGCTGGTGCGGTGTGAGCCTACGTCGAGGTATCAGACGGAAATTGCCCACTGAGTTGGAATTTTTTCTGTGTGGACAAAATGGATTGCACGTGCCAAAACCTACTCTCATGTTTTCCTAGCGCATCTATCAAATGGCAAGATGTAAGAGCATTCACGCGCAGAACGGAAAACCAAAAATAATTTATTCGGCCAACCAACAACCATCCAAGCTACGACAGTGACATCCTCAAATATATTAGATTTATTTTGCTGAGAAATGCGCCAATTCACCATGTGACTGATTTCTCGGTGTCGACCATTAAATTTCCCTCTCTTTTCATTAACTAATCGTCTGTCGGAGCCTATCAACCAGCTGCTATTCAAGTTACTGTATGAAGAACTAGCACTTATGTTTGCCAAATCAATAAACAATTAATAATTTCCACAGTGAATATCCAAAAATTAAACTACGAATTGGACACCGAGCTCAACCTCATCGAATCCAACAAATTGGCAATAGTTAGAGTCTATGGTGCAGAAGCAAATTATTCAACACTATTGTAGCTTTTGAGGACATGGTTACCTATTTTATGCTTGCCTTACCTGAAAAATATCACACTCCCTAAATGTAGAGTATCGGGAACTTAAATCCATTTGCGTGTCTTTCATGGGAGCTGAGATCGCCCGTTAGGCATGACTTATAGTCATCTCGAGACACGCGAACAGGAATATTGGGTCATGCTCATTAATCTGAGGAGGTTTTTCAGTAACGCTTATTGGTGGTAGTATCGGCAGAAGATTTTTTTAAATCGATTGCGTAGCTTTTAGCATTTACGCAAATATTTGCTTATTCAGTTTGGCTGATAAACAATTTGGCATGGTAAATGTTGTTTAGATCAGCTTTTTAATTACGATTGGTGAATTATCTGCATAAAAGAGACCAGCTACCAGTGTAAGCGTCTCACCTTAAACTCACTAATGTAGAGCTCATGAGAAATTAGAGAGCCGGCCGCTAATGCATGAGCATATTTTGCCCGAAAATGACTCGTGTTGCTACGTATATTTGACCTGAGAAAATATTTACTCTGTAGGATCTGTTTGACAACTACGTACAATTAAAACTGCCTGGTAGTTCAATGAGTAATTACGTAGACTAGGTCGACCAAAGTGCCACCAAACCCGATGAGAGCATCACCACTAACTATGATTGGCCTCAGACGTTAAGGCTATTTGCTGTTGGCAAGGAGAGAGTCTGAGAAAATATCTGACCTGAAGGGGACGATCTATCATTTGAAGTGGGCTGCTGTCGAGAAAAGTGGGGAGAAGATTAAAAAAGTTAGTCTTAAACTAACATCCACGATCATTCATCCTAGACGCGACTACTTCAGCTCAGACGGTAACACCAAAGGAGGGAAAACTATGACTTGAGGGGTAAACCAATCAACACGGGGCAACTGCGCGAAACCTAATAAACCATGATACGCATGACTGAAACAGGCATCCGATGGGAGAAGATTGCCTACCGAGCAAACCGCAACACCAATGAATTTTAAAGCACAAGAAAAGGGAAAAAACTGCCAAACTACCCACACCTCAGATTTATGATGGATCGGACGAATCCATCAGTAATGTATTTTTCGTCAAGCTGTAGGTCAGTTAGAGACATAGATAAGTAAGCTTTTAAACTACATTGCATAAGTGTGGGAATATTACAGCACTTGTAGTGGGTGGGTGAGTGCCAGTGCTGGTGCCCGTGGGAACTGGTTCATCCCGGAGTTCTTATTTTGGGACTGTGTGTAATCATGATTGCTTAGTTCAATTGTTGCCACTGTCATGGGTTCGGCATATTCAATCGACATGAGAGCGTTTAGGTTGAAGTCAGAAACGACTTGTCAAGATGTAATTAAACTTCCTGCCTTCGGAGCAGAAAACAAAGTGCGCTGGTGTTGACTTTTACTAGTCAAAAACCGAGATATTTTGTCCCCCGATGAAAAGCCAAGCCTACTTATAGTCAGTGTCTGGCATTTGTAGAATCCACATAAGATGTGTCACTTACAATCCCACCAGCCTTGAAAGCAACCCAAGTACTGAATGCTGCGTATTGCTAAAGTCCAAAAGTCCTCCCTTATTCTTTAAAAGAATCACAGATCTTGGATGAAATATGTACGTAGTTAGTGATTACGAATGTAGCTTGCCCTCGCGCACTCGATTGGAAGATTAAAAAAGAACGTACATTTAGCTATGAAAGGCAGAATGTCAGCATGTTCGAAAAACAGCTGTTTGCAATTCTTAAATAAGCCTAGCAAAAGAACGTGGCGTGTAATACATGGAATACATAGACGAACTATTCGGCCTTTAATTAAAGGCTATTCAAAAAACATTTGTACACTAAGAACCATTAGATGGTTGTATCAGGGAAGCCTTCGATAGTGCATTTTTTTAAAGTGTAAAAAATATCTGTTTTCTTAATTTAAACAAAAACTTTACTACGGCTTTGAGAAATTCGCGTTTCTTCCAGTATTTTAATATTAATCTTTTATTATCGTTTCGCTTGAGCTTTCGAAAACCTTTTATTAATTGATATCCACTACAAGGTTTTTAGCTGCCGTCGGCCGACATTTATCACGTCAAATACTTAGTGGGTCGTAGAATGTCGTGGCAGTAAGAAGACGGTAAGTAGAGTTGTGAGTTCGACGTGACTTTCGTTGCTTAAACAAAACTAAACCAGACAAATTAAAATGTCATACAAATTAATCAAACCTTTGTATTTAGCATATACGCTAAATAGACAATTAATCTGGGCAAAACCTTGTTCAATGAGAGTTTTCGTACTTTAACACACAGTTGGTGGCACTGGAAGATTATTGGTGGAAGTGCATTCGTAAACAATATATTTAGCATTAATCAACCACAAATATATAATTTTAATAAATTACTGTTATTATAACCATTTTCAGTTTGAAACTAAGTATTCTTAATAACTAAGTAAGGTTCTCGTTGTTAATTCTTTTTTGAAACAGCCTACACCACGAATTACAAATAAAATCATTAATGTTTAGTAAGGAGCCCAATTCAGTGATACCTGTAGAAAACACAAAAGTTTGTTCTTTAATTTTTTTTGTGATATTCACTTCAATATAAATGGAAAATTCGAGTTCAGCATTGCTCGTGAATTCGCAACCTTTCGGGTAATCATATTTTCTGTCTCAATATAATAAAACCATATTTACTCTGCTCTTTTATTTGCCGCTAGAACGTAGTTAAAAATGTCACCAAAAAGCAATTTTGAAGTTTGACATGGCCATTTCAGCCTTATTGGTTGCCTTTTAATCGTATTTTCTAGACATCAGATGCTGGTTTCTAAACGTTTAGCCTGGGCCTAGGCATTTAAATCCAACAAGAGAAAGTTGACTTAGTGACCGCATTTGTTCCCCTCGGTTAAGCTGCCATCCCCTGCTAAACTATGTCAGCGTTCAATCACATTTGGTGAAGTCCGCAATATTTTGTCATGTCAAAAATGATTTGTCCATTAAATGTTCGGTCTATTTAGTTTGTTCTTGCTAGTACTTTTATGTTTATGCTGAAAGGCCATTTTATATGTTAGAAAATGTTTAAACGATTGCTCAATGAATCCCAATTGGGCTTTTCTGCTGCTAAAGCCAAGACAACACATTTGCATAGAAAAGAGGATGTAAACCAAAAAGAAATGTCTGAGCATGATGTTTCGCTTAGCGAGTTTAGAAAAATTGTGCTTTCCATAAGCGTTTTTGGTTATCAGTTAAAGGCAAAATTGCGAAGTCTTATTTCAAAGTGCCAAAAACCTGACACCTCAGCTGCGTTCTTTATCTTGTGAAAGGTGAAAACTGATTTACCCTAGTAGGTGGCTATTAGGAATCCTCAGATATTTGAACTGAATTAAAATAAAAGGCATACAAACAGTTTACAATAATTTGGCCTAGAGATTTTAAGTCAGAACGTCTGAGCATAGTGCGTTATGGGAGATTTTAGCACAAAATGCATGTTATGAAGTCGCTGTACAAATTTCCAATAAAAAGACACATTATCTTTTCTGGTTTTGCAAAGATATCTTTAGACCTCAATGGTTCAAGTTTTTATACGCAATTATAATTGCAATTCCTCATTTAACATTTATCTGTTGGTTCTATCAATTAAGTTTCAGATAAGGGTCCCTTCCAGCTTCGTACTGCGTAAATATTTATTGGCTATACAATATATGACGTGGATATGCCTATAAGTTACTTTCCCGTTACCTTAATTAGTTTCGTCAAAAGCTGATCACCTCGACTTCCACCCACTCACACACATGAATAAAGCAACTGAAGTTTAATAACCTAGCCATGGTAAACATGTCCACGGGCTCCATGTAAATTTAAAATCTAATACCTGGGCACATTTTTATTCAATAAACAAACCAAGTATATTTTTTTCTGTAGACTGCTAAGAACTGTATAACAAATCATAAATTCGCTAAAAACGCAATTCAGTTACCAATTCCTGTCTTCTCGTTTACGAAAGTGAAAATGTTTGCACATCATGCCAGTATATCTATTGATTTTAGTGAACATTTAATAATTAATACGTTACCGATTCGATATCAATGAGTGTTCAAAAAAACATTCTTTTAAGTACACTGGCTTTTATTTGTATGTTGTGGGATAAAAGTGTGCTTCGAGGCCTTAGTAATGGAATAAGCAAGGTATGTGCGTGCTGTTTATTCAGTGTTTTTTGTGAGTCTTTGCTGGGAGTTTTTTAACTATTTCGTTTTTATTTTTTCTATTAAACACTTTGCAACATGATTTTTATGATCCCTTTATCAAAATGAAATTTCTCTGTCTGCGTTTTAAATCAATACATCATAAATAATCTTAATTGACACTTTTAAGGTATATTTCATTGGGAAAGATTAGTTTTAAACATAAAAAGATGAAACCAACTTTACTCTAAATGGTCAATTCGATGTATCCTTATATTCTGTGGTTTACTTTTTAGCTCAAAGCACTACTAGAAAATCATTTTTTGCTGCAAAATACATTTGAAATTGGTTTTGTATGGGTAACAGCAACAAATTTTGGGCGGATACAAAATTTTTACATTTGAGCCATTTTCGTTGGTAATAACCACCGCAGAAAATAGTTGCAGATTAGGGCTTGTTTTGCTTGTGGTGGGTTTTTATTATATTTAATAGGGTTGCATTCAAAAAACTTTTGTTAACTTCAAGCCTACATTTCAGGCTATGATGGCCATTGACTTTCTATAGCAGAACAATCCAGTGCATATATTTTGATAAAATGTTCCATATTAATGACTTTTTATTTGCTCAAGAGAATATTCATCGCAGGCCCGCGTTGTTGACTTTTTCTTAATGTTTATTTAAAACTGCGAACATTAAAAACTGTAATATACGGAAACAAGATTATCCCCGTAGTTGCTGATTAGACGAAAGCATGCAGAGTCTGTCTGATGCTAAAAGTTTTGCTATGCAAAAAAGTTGAATCCGTCCTTTTTTCTTAGTAATCTTGGAGCATCGAAAACCCCAGATTATTAATTGTTTCTCAAAAACGCCTAAATACTTAGTGGACTTCATATTCGCCAAAATCCCAATACCTTCAGCTGGCAATATAAATCTTTATTAGAAAACATTGTTTCGCATATGAATGCACTGCATTATCCAATTTATTGGTCATTAGCCAGTCTCTTGACATTTGACCTTACAAAGACTTCTACTTTATCACTTTCCCTTAGGAAAATGGCATAAACCTGTTTCGCAATGACCAAGTTATATAAGGCCGTGTGAAAATGGAACGATTTGATAATAAATCCTGACCTTGTTCTTAAAAGGCTTATTTTCCGTATTGGACTTGTTCTTATGAGATATGTAACCTAAGGACCAATCCAAATATTTTAAGGGCTGAATTATTTAACTATTTGCTAGTTTATGTGCAGAATCGACTTTTATGCATGGTGCTTACTCATCTAACACGAATGGTTGAGCCACTAGTATTTTGCTCTATCCATATCTTGTGAAGTTTAATAATTAGTGGATAATAATGGCTAATGCGTCTGAATCGGTCGCAGCATTATTGTGAAAATTTATTGAATTAAGCTTTGTTTCACCATTTTGCTCATGTATGCTGTCCAGCAGAATTGTGGGTTCACATTTTTATGTTTTTCTGTCTCCACATTATATTTATCTGAATGGCTAATCTGCAGCTCACATTTGCTTGATGTACGTGAAGTCACGTTGTTTGCCAATATTCACAAGTAAGAGCAATTCCCTAAGTCAGGCTTTCTTCCGGCTTGCTTTTTATGCTTAATTTCTCATACACAAAACTTCAACTTCTGAAGCATCCTTTCCGCTCCAAAAAATAGGGACTTCCACATAAATCCATATTTTCTTGTGTTATTACCATTGCAAACAAATCTTTGAATGGATGACATGGGCAGATAAATCGTCCCGGCTGCTTCAAGTAACACTTCCAAATCTTTTCTTATCCAGGAAAAGCGCAACTTTTGCAAGCATCCTGTTTAATTAAGCAAATTGAGACTGCCACATAATTGCATATTTTCTAATGCCATGACCCTTAAAAAAAGTAAGCGTTTAAACTTACCAGTTTTTCGTTCCTTGCAAGTCATGCTTCCAAAAAATTCTAACTTACTGTTTACTTGTGGGTTGCCATGTAGGTTTTATACATTCTATTACCAATATTGTGCACCCTTAACGGACCACATAGTAGATGCGTTGGACCAACATGGGGGCTAAATTAGAGCAGGGCAGGTGTTATTTGGGTTGCGCTCCCATAACAAATGCCGAACATTGAGGTGTGTGGCACGCCTATGGGCGGGTAGGACTTAGGGGACCCAGCCGTGCCAGCTACCTGCGTCCTCTCCTGCCTCCGGTCTTCTTGACTTTGTCTTGACACCGGGCTCAGGTGGGGGAGGAGGAGAGAGCGCGGTAGATACATCGCCAGTCTACTACCACTTTAAACTAAATCACGAGCAAGTCACCGTCCCTGCTCCACTTTCCAATGGAGTATACGGTGGACATCGTCGGACTACGACGGTCGAACTGTAGTATGACCAATATTATTTTCGCAGAAAGCCAATTCTCACTAAACACTTTTTGCTGCCCTATAGTTGTTATGACTGAAAGGAATTAATTTACATTTGTTAACCTAAAATCAAATGACTACGTTTTTTGCTAATACTATGGCTGCTTGCAGGTGGTCGTATTATAGAAAAATATTTCTGCCAAGCTATCAAAACGTTCGCTTACATTAACTTTTCAAAGTCATTCTCCCCCGCCCTTGCATTCCTGTTCTTCTATTCATTTGTTATTTATTCAAAAAGATGCCCAGAACGACCTCAGCCGTTAGTTCTCTTTTTACGTACACGTTTAAGACGGTCTACCTTTAGCCCAATGGCTATTTTGTAAAACTTACTCTACAGTGGATCTTGCAGTAGGTCCGTGATTGCTTTGTCAGATAGGTCCTTCTCTGGAGGCATTTATGCCCAGCTAATAAAGCTGGTATTTCTCGGTACATTTTTCAGTGTTAACTAGCTTTATTCCGACGCATGCTTTTGATGTTTAACAATAAACGCAGTACAAAGGAAAAGTACGAAAAGTTGCTTGTTCCTGGTAATAATTGCTTTAAGCAATAAAATAAACTCGAAACACGAGGCACTACAAAATTCATCAGGTATAAAAGCTGTTTTTGATTTTATAAAATGACTTTTTCTAGAGTCGTAATATATTCATTCAACCCCAACTTCAGTGCGGTTGATAACTCTTGTGTTCCGTCCCAAAAGCAGAGAAAGATATTAATAGACGAACAATGCCGACAAAGACGGGGGAGACTGGAATGGCTATTTCTAGCTCCTCAGCTGTCATCACCTGGTCATAACCAACCCAAGAAGTGTTTTACTTGAGGCTTGAAAGTGCAATCTGCTGATCCGAATTTTAAAGCTCTAACCGTTGAGTCACGGGCTCGATATCTTGCTGGTTTCGGTTGGAAATATGGACATTCGTTTATGAACGCTCACCAATTTATTAATGAAACTTACTTGTCCCGCCCTGCCTTGGGGCTCATTTTCGAACTCCGCCAGCAGCCACATAGTTGGTATTATTCCTCTGCCTTTACAAATACTGACTGCTGAGTGACTGCTAGCAGGGTTTGTCAATGAGCTCCAAGACAGATCGGGACGAGGGAATGCCGTAAACGATCGATGTAACCTCATCAACCAAAGATTTGGGCCATGAAGATAGCCAGTACAAAACGCTGACGGGGGATTTGATACAAATCACGTTTGCGAGAACAATCATACACCTCTGTCCTTAAATCTGAAATTACAGAATGATTGATGTCCACAAAACTCTGGTCAATACTTTGTAGAATTGTCACGAGCATGAAGCAGAGCACAGAGAATGTGTCTTTTGGAATTCTGCAGCACAATCTACCAAGCAGTAAACGCCAATGGAAGGTTAGGACGGGCGTTATTTCGCTTTACAGTCAAATATCGCCGCAAACGAGGCCGCGTAGCTTGCAAGCTTTACAGGGTCACCTTTCTTCGATTCCTCGATTGATGGAATAATTTATAACACGTGGGTTCGAACACTTTGCTACAGGCACAGACTACGCATAATGCAAAAAAATAGTCAGCCTTCAATGACGGATTGCTGAATAAATTGATCAAAAGTCAGATGTAAAACAGGAAAATCCAAGAAACCTTGCCCCATTTACTGACTTTTTTGTCAGCAATGCCCGAAAATAACGATTGAGCAGTAAGAAAGAATGCAACTCAGGATACATGAGGTGCATAATATTAGACATTTCTTTAAAACAGTATTTCATGTAGAGAATCTATGAGTATTCGACTACAAGCTAACACTAAAATACTTAAGAAACAAATCTTACGAATTGAGGCGAATTTTCACTTTCCAGGTTTACGTTTTAATAGGAAAGAAGAAGCCTGTTTGATTGCCTAAACCATTTCTTCATTCATCGTTTATTTCGAAATTGTATAGGAGTCCATTGAGAGATGTATATTAGGCAAAATACAGGCAAAATTAAAAGGGGGCTGTAGCTAAATAACCAGAAGTACCGTCATACCGGAACTAATTGCGCATGGCTTTATATGCTGGAAAAAGATTGATTTATTGATTGGCCGAATTGAGGACTGATTAAATAGAGTTGAGTTTTTGGGGGCATATATCGCATCTCATGCCTAAACTATCCTTGCAACAAGACAGGCAGGCCTACGCGTACGTGAGCATAAGCTGATTTGGGACGGGGTGACGCGTTATCAAAAGAGGCTGTGCAAACCTACCAAACAGGTCACCAATTTAACTTCGCAACCGTGAGATTATCATTCACACCAGAAAAAAATCACCATGCGTTAATTGAAGCCTAGACTTCCGATGAGGACTTGGTTAATTGATATATTGAACTGGTGCTGGCATGCACAGCCCTTTGCAATTACTTATGTTATTATGTTAGTGATTATTGATTTGCTCCTACTCCCTGCAGTTAGTGCTCGTTTTTGTTGCCATTTTTATTTCTGACGTGTGAGTCCGGTACGTGTTCGAAAGCTCAGATGAGTAACGAAGTGTTTCCGGCGATCGAACAGGATGAAAATTGGCTAGCAATAATATCGTAATACACTGCGAATTGAAATTACCCCTTCAAAAACTTTTATAAACCTGCGTGTCATTCGTAGGTAAATCATGATCGTAGCACAGATATTTTCCAACCATCTTTCTCTCTTTGAAAGTTGAGTGGCTTTTTTGCTATTTCCATTAAAATAATCAGGAAAATGTTTGATCGCGAGGTAACTGAGCAATTTCTTCTGCATACAAAAGATTAAGAACGCAAATGTTGAGTGAATTAAATTCCAAAATGCTGTTCTTTATATCTTAAGCTTGAAAAAAACTTATAAGATGGACTATAGCCCAAGAGTACTGAATATTTTGATATAAAAACAGTTTCGAAATTAATAAGGAAATGCAGCCCATGTGGCGTAAGGTCAAAAAGAGACTAGAACTCTGGAGAGCCAATGATCAGATGATAATGTAGAGGCTGTTTTGACAAACGCATTAGAATATCTGAGCAATTTTTACATAACGTGGGACCCCAATACCTTTGAATTAAATTATGTAGTCAGTTATAACATAAACATAAATGTCTGAAGTCAATCTGAAGTTAAAGGTGGCAGATGCGAAGATATGTACGCAGGTAGGCCTGATGTTAAATAATTGAGGACCTCAAGATGCCTGCACTCGAAGAAGACCATATTTCTGATTGTGGTCGTGTTAGGGACTTCTGAATGGAAGAAAGATAAAACCTTTCTTCAACGCATTTTTCCTTGGTCTTTTCCATACATTTGCAAAAACGAGTAAGACAAGAGATTCAACAGTAAAATTCATGCCTAAGTAAACGGTTGCACACTTTTGCGTTTTCTATATTAGGTGTACCATTGGTCTATCCAGGTTTATCGAGTGAAGCGTACTTGCAACGCACATCCTTACGATGTTCTAAGCACTAAAGCTACTCATTTAACGTACACTGAGGCCTAAAAATAAAAACTTCCTGTAATTAGAAAGAATTAAATTTTGCATTCAACAATTTTATGAAAAACGTTTTTGTAAAACTAGACTTCACTGGCTGGTTAAAAAGCAGAAGAATAATAAATAATAATAAAACAGGCTAAATAATGCTTGAGAAACCTCAGTGGTCACAGATGGGAATACTGACGCCATCCAATAAACCAAGTAACCTGGGGCTGAATTCAAAGACAGTATATCTAAACCATCCTCAAGCGAACACTTAATCTATCAAAGCTCTAACACTTACGCTAACCTAGCCACCTGTGTAATGTAACGTAATTTTAGGCTCAATCAGGAATAGGTGTAAATCTATTTTTTGGCTTCCCAAAGCAAAAGGCTTCGGCGTCAACCGGAAACCGATAAATGATTGGTAGCGATGCAAATTTCAACTTCAGCAATTTTTTCTATAGTTTCGGCTTGCCAGTTTGTCAGGGGAAATGCGATATTGGTAAATGAAATCCTTTCTTTCCCGACCGAACCTTTTCAGTCCCAGTTTGTGTCACTTCTATCATTTCTTTTTCTCAAACCGGACTGTGGGATACGAAAATATGGCACGTTTTTCATCAAAAAATTGAAGCCGAACTATGAAAGAAAATCAGGCCTGTATGGACTTTTACCTGTTTTGATTCTTGTGAGCTCCATGTTTTGTTCTCTTTCCGTGAAATGCTTGTCAACGTCCAGAATTTTTAAAACTGGAAAACACTTATCAAATTAGGTGAAAAGAAGCATGTAACTGGACGATGCTAGTTTAACTGAAAGTTTTTACAAGAATTAATGGTAAATTTCGGAATATGAAAACCCAAAAAACTTAGCTTCCTTAGACACAATATAAAATAATTACAGTTTTAACCCAAAGTTGTTTGAATAAATGTCGACTTCTAAGAGGACAAGCGCAGCCATATTACGTTTCATTTAATAATTAAAATTCTTATTTGAGAAATTAGACGGGAAATGCTGCTAATATTAGTGATAACACTCCTGAATCCACCTTTTTTTCCACGTTGTTCGGACATTATAAGGAGTAGATTCGCGGCCTTTTGATGAATTGATACTAAACGTATTAGAGTTGGAACTCGCTTTCACGGTTTAAATTTTGTATCAGACTGTTTTTTCGTGCTTGCCTAATTGGTTTTCATGGTAGTAGACGAGAACAGGAACCTCTTTGATATAGGTGGATTTGCGCTAAATGTTAG
>WEDG01014876.1:0-19016 GCA_017591395.1 Schistocephalus solidus | reverse complement strand
CTTACACGTTCCACGCATTATGTCAAACATTCTATTGCCGCAGCGAGAACTGTTACCTACAGCATTTTGCAGTCTTATTTAAAAATGTTAACCAAATACGTAAAATAAATAGTAAGGGTTAACATGATTTTCGCCACATTGCACATTTGCATTGTGTTACCAATGACTTTACACCAAAAAAGGGCTTATTTTGGATTTTAACTCTTGTTTATACGCTAAGAACCCAACTTTTTTATAAAAAACGACTTAGTTAAAAGGATGTTGTGACAGGATAATTATTTAAGTGAAGATAAGCATAATATTACAAGAACGAATGCAAACACTAATAAATAAATTTAATTATCAAATTTCAGATATTCATTTGCGAGTAAAGGCAAGTAAGTTTGGACTTACATATAAATTATCAAGTTGTAAAACGGTCTGGTCAATTAAATTTGTAGCTGCCTGAATCGCCTTAATTCAAAAAATTATAGTAGATGGATCAACAAGTGTGTAATAGGACACTGACAAGTACAAACTATCGTAGATTTCTTAATTTAATATGATAGATGTATTTTGTGTTCTTCCTTCAAGAACCGAAAAAGCGTACATTCCAGTTTATTGAATTTTTCTGTTTAAGTTAAAGGTGTATATTGGCTAAGTGGTCCTTACATGTTTCTGTTAGGCACCTTTGATGGTGAGCACGTTAATTCGCTAACCAGTGATAGCAAGCACATTCATGCCGTGTGACGTAAGCCTAAAGATATCATCGCATAGTTGCTTCTTTGTGGAACAAATTCCTTTAGAACTGACACATAAGGGTTTTTAAATTTATCATGATCACGCGTCCAGTCATATAAAATAAATGTTATTCATTAAAGTTATGCTGGTTCTCCTTTTTCCTGCGGGGTAGCCTTAAATGACTGTTTTGCACGTTCTGTTAACATAATAGCACCAATTCCTTAATTAATTGCTAATCATAACCCTGATGGCATGAAACGCAGTCTCCTCACTGACAACATTAGACAAAGGCCTTCTTCAAACGATCTAATTGAAGACGTTTTTCGCACGTATTTTAAAGTATCGCATTGAGACGTCTTGATTGATGCAACACACCGGATGGTCATCTATTAGTAGTCACTAGAATAAATCATGACCACGTTGATAATAGGCTGGAGATGATAATGTTGTTAATTAACAAATGACTGAGCAAAATAGTTTGCAGTCGAAGAAAAATGCATGCTTAACAAATTGCAATATATGCATTAAAGCCGTCCTTTTTATCTTCAACCGACAATATGTCGCTTTTTGTATCATTCCATTCCAATATAGACATTATTGTGTAATGACCTATTGTCGTTCGGTGGTGGTTAACCGTGTCACTTGAATATGTCTTTGATGTGCGCTACCAGTCAACCAGGAACATCTAGATGGCAGACGCACACTTATATAATAATTGTGAGTCTTTTTTATGACCTGAACGATATCGCAGGTACAATAAGAGGATTTGATGTAATATTTCCGGTGACATGTGTGGGTATAAAACAGTGACAGCTGTAAATATGTACACTCAGTGATGTAATATCTGTCATCTCCTGACACGCTGCCATTAGACATAACGTCCACAGCTTATCAAAATTAATAAATGACTTGTACAGTTGCAGAGCTTGCCACAATTAAAGATTGGAAGAGTCGTTTTCCAAGCTAATATAAAAAGGCTATAGTGTCTTAGTAAGAGTTTTCAAAATTTGCAACGCTGTTCTTGCATGCTTTAAATTAACAAATAATCTTTTTTTATTAATAATTTCTTATTAAAACAGCATCCGACATACCATGACATTTTCATGTCCAAATATATAAAGAGTAAACATGCAGCTGATGTAATTAAATACTAGAAAGAAATGAAAAAGAGATAAATATATTTGATTGCAAACGCAGTTTGTAAAAATGAAATATTTAATCACTTTGATATGAAATTGGTACTTTTTTCAAAAATGTCGATCTCGATTTACACATGAACAATTTTGCTTCGATTATGATCGCAACTTATATTGAATTATACGGTTAATTTGGTATATTAGCTGCAGAAGCCAGCTACTATGTCATATGGATCTAAATGTTTATCCAAGCAGATATATAGTCTCATTTTCTTGATATTGAAGCTTTTTACTTCTTTAAGTTAATTTCTCAGAATCTGCAGTAACATAGGTAAAACTATGCTATATGTAATTATTCGTTCAAAGTAGATCATATTTTGTATTCTAGTGGTACATATATTGTTAGAACCTTATAAATATTCACAATGTAAGAATAAATCAATGATTAAGAAGGAACGCATGCACAAGTCATGCATTAAAGCCTTAAACAGATTGAGCATCAAATATAAACTAAACTCACTGTCTGCTGTGTCAGGATAAATAAGGTAGAAGAAGCCAAGTAGAGTACAATCCACCAATCTTAAAAGCGGGTAGGTATTCAGTGTCTTCAGATGTCTGTATCTAGTGGGTGAACTCACTAGTAAAACACCCCCAACTGAGAATAGTAGCAAGAATTAGAGGAGTGCAATGCAGCCGTCTCAGGTGCCGATGCAACTGCATATGCTAGCCTACCTTTTCGAAAAGCTTCGTAAACAATTATGAGACAGGTGTTTTGCCCTCTTATTATCGGTTATAAATGTGAGTCACTGGAGCTGTCAATACAGATGAGTAAACAGATTCAGGTCGAGAAATACTGTAGTAGTCCCCTTAGGCAGTGGCGATGCCCATTCATGCTGTGCAAGTAGCCCGATTGTAAAAAATGTCATAAGCGGGGGCACAAGGATGATCACTGCCCAGTGGGTAAAACTTTCGAATTTAGAGTATGCCTATGCACTGATCCTGATATCTCCCGTCCTATATGGAGAAGGCAGAGACAAACTGTCAGGTTGGACTATCTTTATGTGCGTTTATGTTTTCACTTGCTGATGTGGGGCTGAATTAATTTGCCATCCGAGCCAGCATTTGTTCAAAAGAGTACGAAAAGACCTTGTGGTATGGTTAGAAAAGGGGCAGAAAAAGCACATAAATAGATCTGTCCTTGGCAACGTGGTAGTCAAAGACCATCGTGTAGATTCCAAAGAGGCCTTCCAGGTATTTTACAAGGTCACCTTAACCTATTCAAAATTGCTTGGACAGAGTCTGTTCGCTACGGCATAAACGATGATCAGAAACCAGACCCCGCCCTCATCCACCCTAAAATCCGAAAATTGTGTTTATCTAACCAGCATAATTTACTTTGTTGCACATTGATATAAATGCGAACGCCTGATGCATAAAAATCGAAAGCTAACCTATGTTATCTAAGTAGTTTTTTTTTGAATTTTGCCTGTGTTTGACTAACTTAGTTTAATGTGTCTTAAAATATTTCGAATCTATTCAAAACCTCAGAATTCATTTTAAAGTTCATTCGTGTTCGACTAAATATAAAAAATCATTTGGCTTGTGATTTAACATTCCTTTGAGTCAACATTTGTGACTTTTCAGTAAAATTATATAAGTAAATTACACATACCAGTCCGTATCCTCTTACGTTAGGCAAACACGATATTCTGCCGTTGATCCATCCTCAATTTACCACCATATAAGATAACTGCTGGCCTTGTGTTGCTCCAAAACATAAGTACATTTTAATGCGGTTCTCCAAATAAATAAGATACTGTAATTTCTAATTACATCAGATACCCATTTTTTACGACATCAAATAAACCCGCTGTTACATCATCTTCACTCCAGTTGACTTATAAATTTATTTCCTTTCAAAAGCAAGCTATTATGTCATATAATACTTCATGTATATCCAGGCAGATATAAAGCATCATTTGGTAGATATAGAAGCTGTATTCACCTGTAAATTAATTTCTTAGTTTCTTCAGTTACATAGCCGAACATATGCTATCTGTTATTTTTCTTTCAAAGCAGTTCATATTGTATACTTCTAGCGTCCATATGGTGTAGGAACCTTAGAAATATTAATAACGTAGGCATTTATCACTGATAAAGAAGGACAGCATACACGTGTCATAAATGATAGCGGTAAACAGATTTAGCGTATAATATTAAAAACTTACTGTCTGCTGTGTAAGGAATAATAAGGTAGAAGTAGCCAAGTGACTCCAGCTGTTTGAATCTTTTGGGTGAACACACAAGTAAAACACCCCCAACTGAGAATAGCAGCAAGAATAAGAGGAGTGCAATGCAGCCGTCTCAGGTGCCGATGCAACTGCATATGCTAGCCTACCTTTTCGAAAAGCTTCGTAAACAATTATGATACAGGTGTTTTGCCCTCTTATTATCGGTTATAAAAGTGAGTCATTGGAGCTGTCAACACAGATGAGTAAACAGATTCAGGTCCAGAAATACTGGAGTAGACTGGCGTGCATATGAATGTCTAGTCAAATTGCACAATAATTGTCTGTGATATTGCACATGGCACTATAAATCCCGAATTCTATCCTTTGGCAATTTCCATTAACATATGTATAGAATTGTGCCAGTTGCGCTTTAACAGGTCTTGGAGGGGTGAAATGAAAATATAATTCTCCTGTGAACACAAATTCGGCACAAAATCAATTTGTGTAGAACAGCTTGCTTCATTCATGTTAGGCAAACACTATTTTCTGCCGTTGATTGATCCTCAATTTACAGTCAAATAAGATAGCTGCTGGCCTTGATTTAATTCAAAACAGCAGTATATTTTAATGCCCACCCACGATTCGTCTTTCTCGCTGGCCATGCCCACAGCAGATGATGTAAATGTTAAATATTACCTTTCTAGCGAAAACATCATGTTTATTAATTTAACAGGTATCTTAATTCAGTTTATAGATATTAAGAGGTTTTCATGAAGGTCGTAGTGATCCGTAAGAGGAAATCGTTTGTTGAAATGATCACACTAGATACAGACATAATGGTATTCATTTTCGTTTTATGTTATCGCATATTTTAGTATATTCGAAACGCATTCTGTTAGATGCAGACAACAACACATATTTTCAACATTGGATGTTATAACTGATAAACAAGAAACCGCATAGAGAACGCTGGCGGACACACTGAGGAGCCGAACCCCTCGTTACTGTGTCACGCAGCAGCAGAAGCATCGGCAAAACCCAGGTCTGGGCTTAAAGATAGTACGTACAAAAGAAGTATGGTATAATTTATTTGCCATATAAGATTCATACTACTTGAAGTACTTCTTGTTTAATAAATGGTATATACGTGGTTATTCCACAGTGGTTGATTGTATTCGACCAAAACGTTCATTGCATTTTCAGGTCTGACCCTAAAACGTCATGACCGAATCACCTAACACCCTGTCCTCCGTTTAAAAATTTCAGAAAATATTTCCCCGATTATTCTCTGGAGTCCATATAACAGAAGCCGCATAGAGAACACTGAAGGACACACTGAGGAGCCAAACCCCTCGTTGCTGTGTCACGTGGCAGCAGAAACATTGGAGAAACACGTGTCTGGGCTTTAAGCTAGTACCTTTATAGGAAGTACGATGTAATTACTTTGCAATATAAGATTCATACTACTTGTATTACTACTTTTTTGCTGAATGGGCATTAAGTGGTTATTCCACAATTTTTGATTGTCTTCGACCGAAATGTTTATTTACATTTCGGGTCTGACACTAAAAAGTCATGTCCGAATCACTTAAATTAATGTCCTGCACTTTTTATTTCAGAAATTATTTCTCCGATTAATCTCTGGATTCCATATAACAGAAACCGCATTGAGAACGCCGGGGGACCCACTGTGGAGCCGAACCCCTCGTTGCTGCGTCGTGCAGCAGCAGAAACATCGGCGAAACTCGTGTCTGGGCTTTAAGCTAGTACCTATGACGGAAGTACGGTATAATATTAGTGCCATAGAAGATTGATAATACTTGTTTTCTTACTTTTTTGTAGAATGGGCATTACGTGGTTATGCCACATTAGGTGATTGTCTTTGACACAACTGTTCATTGAAATTGCAGGTCTTACCCTTAAAGAAAATCCCATAAAAGAAAATTATTGAAAATGACTTCCAGTATTGTCCTTCGAAAAGCAAGCTTTTAGGTCATATACAACTTAATGTATATCCAGGCAGATATATAGCATCATTTGGTTGATATGGAAGCTGTATACACCTGTAAATTAATTTCTTAGTTTCTTCAGTTACATAGCCGAACATATGCTATCTGTTATTTTTTTTTCAAAGCAGTTCATATTGTATACTTCTAGCGTCCATATGGTGTAGGAACCTTAGAAATATTAATAACGTAGGCATATATCACTGATAAAGAAGGACAGCATACACGTGTCATAAATGATAGCGGTAAACAGACTAAGCGTATAATATAAAAAAGCTTACTGTCTGCTGTGTAAGGAATAATATGGTAGAAGTAGCCAAGTGACTTCAGTGGTTTGAATCTTTTGGTTGAACACACAAGTTAAACACCCCCAACGCAGCAAACATTAGAGGAGTGCAATGCAGCCGTCTCAGGTGCCGATGCAACTGCATATGACAACCTACCTTTTCGAAAAGCTTCGTAAACAATTATGATACAGGTGTTTTGCCCTCTTATTATCGGTTATAAATGTGAGTCATTGGAGCTGTCAACACAAAGGATTAAACAGATTCAGGTCCAGATATACTGTAGTAGACTGGCGTGGATATGAATGTCTAGTCAAATTTCACAATAATTGTCGGTGATATTAAACATGGCACTATGAACCCCGAATTCAATCGTTTGGCATTTTCCATAAACACAATTATAGATTTGTGCCGGTTATGCTTAAGCAGGTCTTGGAGGCGTGAAATGAAAATTTACAGCCATATAAGATAACTGCTGTCCTTGAGTTGCTCCAAAACATAGGTACATTTGAATTCGGTTCTCCAAATAAAAAGGTACTGTTATTTCTAATTAAATAAGATACCCATTTATTGCGACATCGCATAAACCCGAGCATTCATCAACCTACACTCGAGTTGACTTATTTTGTTATTAAATCGCAAAATTAGGCAATTATGTTATACCGCATAGAGAAAAATTGGGGACACACTGAGGAGCCGAAACCCTCGTTGCTGTGTCATGTAGCAGCAGTTGCATCGGCGAAACACGTGTCTGGCTTTTAACTTGTACTTTTGTCGAAAGAAGTGTCTAACGTCTTTGCCATATAAGATTCATACTACTTGAAGTACTACGTATTTGTAGACTGGGCATGACGTGGTTATTTCACAGTCGTTTATTGTCTTCGACCCAAATGTTCATTTGCATTTCGAGTCTGACCCCTAACCGTCATGTTCCAAGAACCTGACTCCATCTCCTGCACTCTATTTTTTCAACAATTATCTCCCCGTTTATTCTCTAGAGTCTGTATACCACAAACCGCATATAGAACGCTTAGGGACACACTGAGGAGCCAAACCCCACGTTGCTGTGTCACGCAGCAGCAGAAACATCGGTGGAGCACATGCCTGTGCCTACAGCTAGTAACTTGATATGAGGAACGATGAAATTTTTTTGCCATATAAGGTTCATACAACTTGTAGTACTACTTGTTTAAAGAATGGGCATAACGTGGTAACTTAACAGTAGTTTAGATTCTTTGACCAAAATGTAGATCACAATTTCGGGTCTGAACGTAATGAGGCAGATCCAAAACACCTAACTTCATGTCCTGCAATTAAAAATTTTCAGAACTTATTTCCCCGATTTTACGAGTACTTAATAATTTCAGAAATTATTTCACGATTTTTCTCTGGAGTCAATATACCAGAAACCGCATAGAGAACGCTGGGAGACCCACTGCGGAGTCGAACTCCGCGCGTTTGTGTCACGCAGCAGCAGAAACAACGGGGAAACACGTGTCTGGGCTTTTACCTTCTACCTATGTCTATTTGGGGTAAAATGTATTTGCCCTATAAGATTCACACTACTTGTAGTACTACTTGTTTGTAGAATCAACATAACGTGGTTATTCCAAAGTGGTTGATTATCTTCGATCTAAATATAGATTAACATTTCATGTCTGAACAGAAAAGGCATGTCCAAAACACCTGACTCCATGTCCTGCACTTAATAATTTCAGAACTTATTTCCCCGATTATTCTCTTGAGTCCATATAACAGAAACTGCGTAGAAAACGCTGGGGGACACACTGAGGAGCCCAACCACTCGTTGCTGTTTCATGCATCAGCAAAAACGTCGACAAAACATGTTTCTGGGCTTTTTGCATAGTACCTATGTCTAAGTAGGGTATAATGTATTTGCCATATAAGATTCATACTGCTTTGAGTACTAATTGTTTTAAGAATGGGCATTAGGTGGTTATTCCAAAGTGGTTGATTGTCTTCGATCCAAATGTAGATTGCAATTTCGGTTCTGAACCTAAAAAGGCATGTTCAAAACACCTGACTTTATGTCCTGCACTTAATAATTTCAGGACTTTTTTCCTCGATTATTCGCTGCAGTCCATATACCAGAAACCGCATAGAGAGCGCTGGGGGACCCACTGAGGAGCTGAACCCCTCGATGCTGCGTCACGCAGCAGCAGAAACATCAGCGAAACACGTGTCTGGGCTTTTACCTAGTATCTTTGTTTAAGTAGGGTATAATTTATTTGACATATAAGATTATTACTACTTGTTGTACTATCTGTTTGTAGAATGGGCATTACGGGGTTATTCTACAGAGGTTGATTGACTTTGACCAAAATGAAGATTGAAATTTCGGAACTGAACCTAAAACTTCATATCCGTATAACCTAAATTCATGTCCTGCACTTAATAATTTTAGGAATTTTTATCTGATTATTCTCTTGAGTCCATATACCAGAAACCGCATAGAGAACGCTGGGGGACCCACTGAGGAGCCGAACCCCTCGATGCTGTGTCACGCAGCAGCAGAAACATCGGCGAAACACGTGTCTGAGCTTTAATCTAGTACCTTTGTAGGAAGTATGATATAATTTATTTGCCATATAAGATTCATACTATTTGTAGGACTACTTGTTTGAAGAATGGGCATAACGGGTTATTCCGCAGTTGTTGATTGTCTTTGACCAACATGTAATTTGAAATTTCGGGTCTGACCCTTATTAGTTATGTCCTAATCACCTGACTCCATGTTCTGCACTGAATAATTTCAGAAGTTTTTCACCGATTATTTTCTGGAGTCCATGTACCAGAAACAGCATAGCAAAACGCTGGGGGACCCACTGAGGAGACGAACACTGCGTTGTTGTGTCACGCAGTAGCAGAAACATCGGCGAAACACGTGTCTGGGCTTTTACCTAGTACCTATGTCTATGTATTTGCCATATAAGATTCATACTACTTGTAGTACTACTTGTTTATAGAATGGACATAACGTGGTTATTCAAAAGTGGTTGAGAAGGATTGAGAAGGATACGGGCGAAGATTTTCCGGGCGATGTTGAGCAACGAGATGCCTCTGTGATTATCACAGAGTAGCCGGTTCCCATTTCGTTTGTAGAGATAACGGCGGTCGCGTCTTTGAAACTCTGAGGAACTTGTCCTGGGCGCCACATCTCCTTGAAGGGTATTGTGAGTTCTGACATCAGCCGTGTCCAACGTGCTTGTAGACTTCCGGTGGGATTGCACCCGATCCCGGTTCTTTACCGCTGCAAATCTGCTGCACGGGCCACATGGTTTATGGTGGGGAAGGTGGCAGATCCAGGTCATTGTTCGCAACCACTTGAGGGAGCCGGTCAATCGCAGCATCGGAGATGGCTGAGGAGCAAATAAGGACACTTCTAAAGTGTTCCGCCGAGCATTTTAGAATTTGAGATTTCTCTGCCGTCAGAGCTGAGCAGTGTTGCGGTCCCCTTGATACACGGGCCGTAGATGGCCTTAATGGCTTTGAAGAAGTTTTTCATTACATTTCGTTCCGCATAACTCTGGATATCCTTAGCCTTTCGGATCATCCAGGCATTCTGACTCTCCCACAGCCGTTGCTGTACAAGGCACCGGCATCTGAAGAAGGCTGCTTTGGTGACGTCTGTCCGAAGGTTCATGTAGGGTTTATGTATTCCATTCTTCTCCGCGAAAAAGTAACTGATGTCGGCGTCATTGCCGTCAAACCAGACCTGGTGTTGACGACGTGCGCGTCCGAGGACATTGAGGGCGGAGAACTGGATGATATTTCGCAGTTGACACCATCGTGTCTCCACGGTAGCATTATCAGCTTGAGCAGGCAGGTCCTCCAGTTTCTTGGTTATTTTGTTGCTGAAATAAAAACAGTGAGCAGAAAAAATTTAATAAAAGTGTATTTAAATTACCTGGCAGTTGCTTACCTTATGGCCTTCGTCAAGGTTGCAGTCGGAGCCTCATCTGGGAGATGACGAGGCGGTGATCTGTCCAACCATCGGCATCGCGGATTGCCTTGGTTACCAGCACGTCCTGCCGATCTCACCTGAGGATGAGAACATAGTCCAGCAGACGCCAGCGCCGCGACCGAGGGTGCATCCACGTGGCCTTCTCCTGCATCGGAAGGCGGAAGAAGGTGTTGGTCAGCAGGAGATGGTGTTCCGCATACGTGTGCATAAGAAGGAGGCCATGATCGTTACAGCTACCAGGACCGTGGGACCCAGCACTTCCTTCAAGGCAGCATGGTCCGTCACAACGCAGGCGTTGAAGTCACCAAGGACAAGTAAATTGCCCACATCCTCCAGCTGACCCTGCTCAGAGAATCGGGTCTCGCTGAGAGCAGCGATGTCCACCTTGTAGCGCGCCTGTTCCCGTGCGACAAGTTCGTCCTCCGTTCTGGCCGGTCGCTCCTAGGATTGTCTTAAAGGAAACGAAAATGCCATGCTTCTTGTGTGAGTGGACTCACCCGAGCAGCCTGGAGGCGCTGGCGAGGGGGATTGGGACGAGGGGTATTGTTGTTTGTTAGAGTTTTACGACCGCTTATTTTGTGATCTGCGAACAGCGGCCGGCTGCAGAAGACGTGGTAACCAGCATTTGTTTATGGTACCTATTCTAGCCCCTTCCTCCGCGAGGAGGCAATCAGTGCTATCCCTAAAAAGGACTGATCGGACATCCCAGACAGCTGCTGAACTTCACTATGGGTTACGGTTTTGTTTTATTGGAAGAACGACACGAGTTAGCCTGGGCCGCCTATGGGGTTGCTGAGATGGGAAATTCGGGAGTCAGACATACCAGGTTTGGAGGCACATACAACACCGGAGACCCTCACCTGGTTTAGCCTGCCGGTCGTGACAGTTGCCCAAGGTTTGGCCAATGGGAAGAACCCCATTCGAGGAGCCACATGTGAGAGTTGGGTACCAGTTAGAGGCAACCACAGGAGCATTCACCACCTGTACGAGACAAATGGAGCGACAAATGCTATATGTGTGGTGCTACCCCTAACTATTACCCCTACACCCCATCATGTTATATAAAAGATGAATGGATGTATTCGATGATATTCGAAGACATATAAAGGTCTAATCAAATGTCCTACCTTAACATCCGTCTCAAATTAATATAGAATCAGATGAACATGGCCGGCAATCTTAAACTTCCTGTGGTACTAGCCATTGAGCGTCTGCTATCGAAGTTCGAGAGTGTGCCCTTAGACAGAATGGGACGAGTGGGTTCCGTTATCGATCCCAGAGCGATCGTCAGCGGATGATATACGCTGCTTGTTCGATAGAAATATTTTGAAGAATATAGTTTACTAGAAAAAAGTAGAGGCAGCTTTATGCTCTTAAGGATGTTTCAGAGGTATATATAGATTTATCGAGCCATCGTAAACTCGAGGTGGGTACCCTGGCACAGTTCGTCTCCGCTATTCAGTGTTGATGTTTGGCGTTGGCCCGATATATACGTATTCAACAGTCAGCATCAGAATTATAGTCAAACCAATGTATCTGGTATTAAGAGATCACAGTTGCAAAATTGTGTTCTTCACGTCTAGCTTACTATTGCTTACCTTAATTCAATCAACAATCATTAATGCATCAATAATACACAAAGTTAGATTTTCTAAACATCTGCACGCGATCAGCTGCAACAATCAGTTTAGAATTAAACAAAAATATCAAATTGTAATTTATAACTTTGCAAGCAGAACATTCAAACACGATTTTTAAATCTTTCAGGCAATGGATTTTAGCGCAACGCATTAGCTTCAAGGGCAACATAACTTTTCGTGGTAAGGAAAATAGACTAAGCCGTCGAACGTATTCTCTACACTCATTCCAAGTTAACAGCCACAATCCGAGACGTTCAGAGGACTGGTTTGGACAATATGTGCAGTTCATAGTTTATGTAACCACCTCGTTTAAAAGTACCACTTACACAAAATGACCCCCTAAACACAAGCGAAGGCTTTTCACGTAAAAGGTCGTTGAGCGGCTCACGCCTCTCACATGCGATATTACCCAAGGTCACTTAAAGAAGAAGATATTGTAGCCTGACTCTCAGACCACAAATCATCCAAATCGAACTTGATGTATCAGAATACTTGGAAAAGATTTTCCACGTCTTTCTCACTTATTACTTTGGCCCTGACTAAAGGGGTCTCAAAGTTTTTAACATATCCTCAGTAAAATCTGCTAGGTCAACCTATATTGTTATTCTACAATAACTTGGAAGACTATGAGTTCTGTGGATGCCCAGAAAAGGAGGTTTGTTCGGTGGGTGATGGACATGTTGACGAAGGCCGTGGATTCGTCTACGATGTAGGTTACTGCTGTACATTCACAAACAACGCGCATAGCCTGTCTGCTAATCGGAATAAAAGACAATCTACACACAGGAAAACAATCATTATGTTGAAAGACTTTTTCACGGAATATATTTGAATAAGTCAAATGTGAAAAAATAAACAAAAATGAAAATGTGGAGGGTTTACATCATCTTTGAATTAGGCAATATCCGTACGAAGTTGAATAAGAGGTCACGAAAATGCGTGACGTCAATTTATTCTGCATATTTCTTCACCTTTGCCTTATTCAAATCGGAAGGAAGTTTTGAGCCGTCATTGTGCACCACTGCACAGCCACCGCCTAATTTAGAGGAACAAACGATTAGTAAATTTGGATTGAAAAACTTTATATAATTATTTCTAGCTGATATTGATTAGCTTCCACTTAAAATATAGATTTTACGAGTATGGTGGGTCAATCCGGGTGTAAAGGGTACTAATTAGGGGAAGCAGGACACATCTAGCATTTGGTCACTCCAATTGTCTCGTAGGAGTTGTGAATGCTCCTGTGACCGTCTCTAGCTGGTACCCAAATCTCACTTCTTGCTCCTCGAACCTGGGCTTTACTCAGCATCTACACCCCGGGCCATTGTTACGACCGGCAAGCTAAACCAGGTGATGGTCTCTGGTGTTATGTATGCCCCCACACACGCTATGTCTGACTAGCGAAATTCCCCCCACCTCCCCCATACAATCTCAAAAGTCTTACGGCGGGCGTCACAGAAATCCCGTAGGCAGCCCAGTCTATCTCGGGTCGCTCTTCCACTAAAAGAAACCCGTTACATGTTTTTACTGCGAAACATGTCGCACAATAGCCTCTAGTAGGTTTTGCCGGAAGCTGACTCGTAGTGCCGGCTGTGTCAACCTGTGTTCTTCCTGGAGACTCTTAGTCCTGCATGCGCATATGCAACTTTCTCTTCTGCAGCCAAGCATTCAATGCCGTGCATTGATTGGCCGGTGAGAGAATGCGGATGGTTCCAGCGTGTTTCGTTCCTGAGGGGACGGTTAAGCGTCGCGCTGATGTATCCACGATTGAATTGCCTTGAGTACGATCATAAGGCAGACTAGAAGGTGAGACCACGCGACAAGCGTGAAAACGGACTGTCATAATGTTCCTGAAGTTTTGGAAATAATATTACCCCTGTAAGTTGGCAAACAAATTCCATTCTTAGAAGCGAATTTAGCAAGATATCAATGATTATTACAAAGCTGGCGTTATAAGCAATGTAAAATGTAAAGTCAACAATATTCATACGTTCTAGCATATGGTGTGCCATGGTTTCCAGTATTAATGTACTGGAATAATAGAGCTCCTGCCAGTGATATGGTAGCAAAAATGTCCTTAAATATCGTTTTATTCCTCCAGTACGCACAGTGCGTATTAATTATATGAACTTAACGACAATTATCGATAAATTCACTCCAAAGTTGCCAGTTCTATGCATTTGAGCATTTAATAGTTTTGAGTGCTCATAACATCATGCCTTTTGCTAAATGGGTCCTGCCGCTAATTCTTCTAAGAAACACCAGAAAATTAAAATTGCCAAAATGTTATAAATGGACATTTAAGCGTGCTGGAGGGGGGAATTGCCTGAAGCCGACCCACCAGCATTAATAGACGATGATCGTAAGTTGAGATTACGTCTACTACCTTCACCTCGTCAAAATTGCTTTCTCTGATTTTTTTGAAGCGGAATTCACCCAAAGCAACCTCATTGGCAAGTTTCTGTGTGCCTCTATAATACGTTTGACCTGGAGCACCATCAAGGAGTTTTAAGGATTATCTCCATTATAAAAGATTACAAGTAAAACAACTAATGGAAAATATTTTCAACTAAGTAGACATTATACGACGTCACGAACCTTCGGCCGTCAACCGCACACACGTTAAAAGTATAATCACTGGAGTTTAATGGCAAGTATTATGAACTTGGGTTGCCACGGATGTGTAAACTCCGAACAAAGGTAATTCAAAATGTCTCTGTATCCGTACTTTGAGAAACGAAACGTATTCATTATCCTCGTCAAAACTGCCAGGCTTATTTGATCTCTGCGTTATTGACCAACAACGTACGCTTATATCTGTTCCCAGATCGAAAATATGGGTGTTTTTGTGAAAAAGTACTATCTAGGGGAAGCGCGAATGAACAGCGGTGATGTTGGCTCGATGACGTTTTTATAAATTATATTTATCGCTTGGTATTATGACATGCATTGAATGTCACGCGCGTTTCGAATTTAGGTTCAAATTTCTGACCTCTAAGGAATTTATTTTCTTCAAGAATTGTGGCCTACTGTCCACTCGATTAGCTTTCCGGTACCAGAAACTGGATTCCACTAAACAATAACTTCGTCCTCACAACTTTTCAACGGATTTCACAGAACGCGGACTTCCATCGAGTCGGCTCACCCTCGTGTCGACTGTTTGAGAACCGTGACAAGCAATTTTTTCAAAGGCTGAGTTACTCTACTAAAATTATTCGTTGAATGCATCATATTTTGAACATACTTGATAAAGATATCTCTTTCGAATTCATCTACTACTGTGTTAGGACGAAAATATCCAGCCTTTGAAGTCATTATCTAATAAGAGAACGACGTAACAGGATTTTCCCTCGAACAGAGGACGAAAATTCATATCTTACGTTTTTTTCTTGTGGATATATTATCTATGTGCAAAATGGTGAAGGCTGAAATTAAAGTGCATATTGCTGCTCGGGGAGGGATCGTACCGGCGACCCCACTCCTACAAGACCAACGCCTACCCGACTGCACCATTGCGGCACGCTCGGAGAGGCGCTCTAAAAGCCTTATAAATTGGTTACAGCCAAAGTACCAGGAAAACTATTGTGGCGGTTGTCAAACGCTAGCCTTTAAGTTAAATCAACTGGAGGATGAAATCAGGATTATGAAGAATTTTATACAGCAGACCCTCGTTTCAGAGGATTGATTGCCAGCATCAACGCATAGGATAACACGGAGTAGAGCACGAGGCAACCTACACAACAAATCCCCAAATATAAAAA
The DNA here is from genome assembly GCA_017591395.1 of Schistocephalus solidus. Classification (NCBI taxonomy): domain Eukaryota; kingdom Metazoa; phylum Platyhelminthes; class Cestoda; order Diphyllobothriidea; family Diphyllobothriidae; genus Schistocephalus; species Schistocephalus solidus. Next base: position 3,253 of record WEDG01014876.1, on the reverse strand, counting down.
ACGTGGTATCTAAGATAACAGTCAAAAGTAGTGGCGCAGAGCCTCCAGTAACACTGAAGAATAAGAAAAAGGCGAAAGGTAAGACCACAGGGACGGGTACCAAACATCCGAAGGGGATGATTTCAAACTCACCAGAAAAGCAATCGAAGGTACAAAATGAAATTGATCAAAATATAACAATGAACGAACTAAACGAAACACGACAGATAATGATTAACGAAAATAGTATCCAGGCCACGCGCGCTTCATCAGAGGCAAATATAGAGGAGCTGGTGTCCACCGAATGGAGGACACAAAGTGGAACCACAATGGTAATACCTCCCCAAGCCAAAGACGTTGAAGCCAGTATTGGGGAAGCCCCAACATCAGCCAGACAAATTATTCAACAGAACCCCCTGGATAGAGGTGCTGGGGACAGGTCAAAATGCATAATCGTCCATGGGATTCGTGAATCAACCAACGAAATCCCCAGGTGAAGAATAAATGATGATATCATGGCCTTGCAAGAGTGTTTGAGTGAAATAATAAAAGAGGATGAAACAATTAGGGTTTTTAAACTTTTCCGACTGAATAGTAAAGATAACACAAATCAAGGCCTTTAAAGCTAATTTTGGAAAACAAACTTCAGAGAGACCTTCTAATCGAGCGAACAGCAGGGGGAGTCCCCGGTCACAGAGGTATTTTTTCTCAACAGGACAGGAATTAAAGAACTTGAAAGAACAGGTAGAGAAGGGACTTGTAATAAGAAACGGAGTGATTGTTCGAATACAAAAATCCCTTATGTGGAGGACGCCCATCATTCTGACAAAAGTCTCACGGTCGAGCAACTAATCCAATGCAACAATCTACACAAAATCCAGTTCTACTGCGAAAATATGCAATGTCTCTTGAATATGGACTCATCCTGCGCGAATGTCGGTCCAGCTGTCTCAATTAAAGAAGGCAGTGACATAGCCGGCTTAAAAAACACAAATAAACTAAAATGTTTATATACCAATGCCCAAAGCCTACTCCCTAAATTAGACGAGCTTAAGATATACGTGTGCCAAACTTCACCAGATGTCATCTTCATAACTGAAACGTGTCTGACCGCGAAGGTGGACGATCGTGAAGATACCATTCCCGGTTTTCAGTTATTCAGAAAGGATAGAACAGGACGTCATGGTGGGGGTGTGCTGACTTATGTCAGATATGGCCTGCTCGCGTCAGAAAAAAAAGGAAAAGCTCGCGTGCGAAACTGAAGCCATCTGGCTCACCATCAGAACGCCGGGGTTTTAAGCACTTCAGATCCTAACGGTCTACCGACCACCAAGAAACGATACGCAGTCAGACAGTAGACTGATAGATGATTTAGAATCGTTTGCTAGTCGATCAGAAGTAATGATTATGGGCATCTTTAACGCTCCGAATATCGATTGGAATCTGAGCTCGGCACCAGGCTCGGAATTAAACTTCGATCGCCGCCTCCTAGAAGCTATACACAAACGCTTCCTAAATCAACACGTCCTGTCTCCGACCAGAATACGCGAGGGGCAACAAGCTCATTGTTTGGACCTTGTATTGACAAAGGCGCCTGACAGCGTAGATGTTGTGAACTGTCTATCCCCGCTGGGCAAAACTGATCACGTAGTCCTACAATGGGAATATTCACTCTTCTCTGTCCCCGATCGAAGCATCACAGTCAAACGCAACCTATGGCGTGGAGACTTTACCCAAATGAAAATTGATGTGCGCCATTTAGTTTGGAATGAAACATTCACCGGGTGTGTTATCGAGGATTGGTTGCAATTTAAGGCCGTATTACAAGGACTTATCACCAACGACTGTCCTAATTCGAAAAAAAGATCACCAACAGGCCCCAATGGCTAACGAACACACTGAAGAGTAAAGTAAACCGCAAGCGAAAGCTATGGCAAACTTATATCATGGAAAAGACCGCTGAATCGCTGACGAAGTACAAGACGCAGAGGAACAGGTTAAAAGGCCTGGTTTATAAAGCCCGCCAAAGTTTTGAGATTAACTTGATAAACCGTGCAGCAGAAAACCTGAAGCTCTTCTACAACTACATTTGGCAGTGCACTTGAAATAAAGACCCCATCCCTTCGTTAAAAACAGATGAAGGTGTCGAACTTTGCAAGGACGAAGAAAAGGCTGAGCATCTATCTGCGTTCTTTCAGTCGGTTTTTACGAGAGAAGCCAATCTAACCGCTGATAACTATAGTGCGGAAGAGGTCCCGACAATTGACTCAGTGGTCATAACGGAACCTATTGTTCTGCAGGAACTACTGAAGCTGGACGAAACCAAATCGCCAGGTCCTGATGTAATACCGGCAAAGTTGTTGAAGGAGTTGGCCGTAGAGTTGGCAGAACCCTTGTGTCTACTCTCCCAAGCCTCCCTCGCTGCAGGCAAATTACCACCCGATTGGAAGACCGCGTGGATTTCCCCAAAGCATAAAAGTGACAGCCGGGCTTACGCAAATAACTACAGGCCCGTAAGTCTCACCTCCATATGTTGCAAGATTATGGAGCGAATCATCAAACGTGAAATGATGCAGTTTCTGGAGCGGCATCATCTTCTCTCTGAAGCGAAGCACGGATTCTGCAGAGGAAGGTCCTGTTTAACTAATTTGCTCTACTGTCTGGAACGATGGACCCGAGCGGTCGATGAAGGAAATGTAGTGCACGCAGTGTACATCGACTTCAAGAAGGCCTTTGATAGCGTGCCTCACCAACGTCTCCTATACAAACTCAACCGTATTGGGGTAAGGGGCAAGCTTTTGAAGTGGATCGAAAACTTCTTGATTGGGCGATCTCAGATTGTTGGTCTTGGCGATCAACACTCGGCGGAGGTGGCGGTTGAGAGTGGGGTTCATCAGGGCTCCGTCCTGGGCCCTATCCTCTTCCTTATATACATTGATGATTGCGTTAGTGGCTTGGACTGTGACACCACCATGTTTGCTGATGATATAAAGCTTTGGCAGGTCATCCACAACGCAGCTGATGAAGAAAATCTACATGCGAACTTGCATCGACTCGAGGAATGGTCGCACAACTGGCTCCTCCCATTCAATGCTACCAAGTGCAATATTCTGCGATTCGGCAGAACCAGCTCCGGGCACCAGAGAATTTACTATCTGGACGACACACCACTACCAGAGGTAGAGGCTCAGAAAGATCTAGGAGTATGGAGCACGCTTACACTGAAGCCAACGTCCATTGAGCAATACGTAATCCCTTCTAGAAGTAATAATAA